>JAPYZR010008202.1:0-11315 GCA_030522945.1 Trichopria nigra | reverse complement strand
AATTAAAAAGACTTTACATTGACGATTTCACGTAAATGTAAAAGTGACAGAGAGCCGATCCTAAATACGTCTGCTCGATACGGCGACTCGTGTGTGAATCTGACAAGAAAAATTGAATATTCTGAATAATACTCTACAATTATAACAATTGTAGTAATAAATGTTAATAAACGTGTGTGCATTAAACTGCGTAAAGAATTCCAAACCATTATATATTATTCGCATAAAAAATAAAACCGTATAAAGTTATTACATATCATTCTTGTGTTTTGAAAATTAAATGATATCTCGAGGATTAAACTTTCGTGATTTTATAGAGTGGCGCTGGTAGCTTGTGATAAAGTTGTCAAGACCATGGTTAAAAAAAAAAATAGAAGCATTACATTCGGGATTCGGGAATTAAATTATCACTAATTGAGTTCCAAATTATCCATTAATAAAAGTGTCTATTTTCCATTGTGAGCTTACCTGCTTTACGTAGCTTGCATATATAATATATTTAATAATGTACAAGCGGACGACTTTTACACGCCCTATATCCTCGTCAGAAATTTGTTTACCTTCATTTCTATCTCCATTCTTTGATTATAGAAGCATTACGAAAATGCAGGTAATGATATGGAATGTGAATAACTAATATAGTACATATGTATATATTCAATATTTGTCATTATACTGTAAATACTATTATGTAATAATACATCTCTCTACCATTTCGAAATGTTGATGTTGATGACTATAATGTATTCTATTTTTTTTTTCCATTAATATAACCAACGGAATTAACGCAATTTATGGAATATTTTATCGTTACTTTCACAATCTACTTAGATATATGACTAAATTAGTCCAAAGTGTATGTGTACTCACACAATATACAAATAATTAATTTTGAAAACGAATTAGATCGAATGAGACGAAATTTCGAATGATACGCGTGACCCAATTTGCACCACGAATCTGCGGATACATCATAGAGTTATTTGTATATTTGCTGATGCATGTGCAAAAGTGCGCATCAAAGCCATGGTTTTGTGCAGGCGAGCGAATACCATCTGCTGCCAAAGGCCCGAACACTTCCAATCCCGAATACGTATAATTTTTAACGATTTTTCAAACCGTTAAAAATGTAGTTTTTCCAATATCTCTCGCAGAATTGTAATCGATTACGAACAAAAGCTTCCATATTTTCTTAATTGCCTGGTAAATTCTAAAAATAAATAGATTTAAAACTCTAATTCCGGGCATATTTCCGTGCATCCGCGCATGTATAATTTGTATTCATTTTTGTATTTCGTTACACTTTAATTAATTGTTATCAAAAACCTATTAACCTAATGTTAACCTAGTAGAAGTAAAGTTAATTTCGGATCAAGGTAAGACTGTCAAGCAAGTATTTCGCGCAAACACAAATAAATAAAATAGCTTTTCTTTCAACTAAAATCTGAAGTAGCTTTATCCCTTGCCTCCTCAAAGCATAGATTCACCGTAGTCTAGAAAGCAACCTTACTTCCATCAGTCAATATAGTATGATTATAGTTGACCGCTCTATAACATTTTCAGCCTGTGTATATTTTCTCGTATAGAATTAGATCCCATTTGTAAATCAAATTGGTCCAAGAGTCCGCACGTTAGCTGAAATCGTGTATATTGTAAATGTTCCGTACGTAAAAATGTAAAGTTTTACATTAACATTAACATGGTCCGAAAGTTGCTGAAAGTCAAAACTGACCGTTAATTCGTCATTTAGAATTAGCAATTTCTAACCATGTTATTAAAATGAATTACATTTTTTCAAACCACTATATATCTTGTTATTTTAGGCATAAGCATACATTCACATTTACATTGTCATTTTGTGAATTATGTGACTAATTTTTGCACTATCCAGAAAATAAACACGTTGGACGGCATTGACGTAGCAGAAAAAGGCAAAACATTCTTAATGAAATTGCACCTGTATTTTTCAATTATTCTAGTTTTAAACGATATCTACTTTTACCATTAACTTTTTTGTATAGCGTTATATTTGAAATGAAAACCGTTTGTTACCGAAATATTCGTAATGTATATATGCGCGTGTGTGCGTGTGTGTATTTTCTTTGCAAATGCATATGCGCCCTTTATGTTGATAATTAATAAGTAATTAATAAGTATATAAATCAATTACAACTTAAAATCGGATGAAATTAGAAACTACAGTGACTTGTATTAATTTATTTTCCTCATGTAGTCATGTAGTCAAATATAAATCAACTGAAACTTTCAATAAATTAACGAAACAGTTTCAAGAGGATTCAAACCGGTGAATCAATCGACTTAAATGTAAATATATGTATTTGACATTAATCAGCATATTTGACCCTTCTGGCGTCAATATATATATATTGGAACTTGAAGGGCTGATGTATTCATATGCTTATATCGGGTCTTATTAATCATGCACTACATACGCAAAGAACTGACATATGCAATTTTTAATATTGTATTTGCAGCAAAAATGCACCGTTAATTTTGCAGATTTTTTGTCTGACACTCAACGGACGCATATTATAATGCAAATGCGATGTAGCAAAGAGGTTTGGTGTGCGATAAATGTTAACGGATGATGTCGCATGGTGCTATTGGATAATGGTGAATATGTTGGCTGATAATGGATAGTTGGATATTGATGATGGTAACGGTACTTGTATCCGAAAATTACGTATTATGACAGATGACGCAGACGGGTGACGATAATGTCGAGTATTAATTCAAAATAATGACGGATGATGGCGCAGGTAATGACGGATAACGATGATGAAGACTAACAGTCTATAAAGGTAGATGACGTTAATAATAATGATGACGATGGTGGAGGATGTTAGATGATAACCGATAATCTTCATCATCATCATCATCATCATCATCATCGTCATCATCGAACATCATCATAGTCATCCGTCGTACATCATCAACAGTTCGTTTCGACGCTGACGTAACTCAATTCGAATTTGTTAACTGGCAAACTCTACAATGCTGTTGCAATAGTACTTGTACTTCTGTAGAATAAATGTGTTTATATGTTAAGACTAAGACTCAAAATACAAATATTCATGTCTCTCAAGTTAGCAGCGCAAGGTCAGCAGACACGAATGAAACTAGTGCTCGCATAGGTTTCGAGAAAATTGCTGCGCTGCTAACTTGATATAAAGTTAGCAGCGCACATAGGCTAACTCCCGAAAAAAAAATATATCAAAAAATGGTCTTCACAGGATTTTATGGCTAATAAAAAGCGACGAATCTAGCATTTGACCAGCCTCGGCCCGTTCTAGCAGCCGAGACTCGGCAGTAGATTTGCCAGTACTGGGCCAACGCTGGGCCGTTACTTCTTTCGCACATGGGAAAATTCCGCCCATCTTCTTCTTGGCCTTGCGCATAATGCCGTGTAATGTCCCATCACATTACAAACATCATTACGTCGCTCAGAAGGGATGTTACGGAGGTTTGAAATTTTATACCCCTGCCAAATTTGTACACAAAAATTTGGTTTTAGTTTTCGTATCTGAAATTATTTTGTATAACATTTAATTTCACCGCCTGTTCCAAGTCAGCGTCTTGAACTTCGATGAACATGAATATTCCTAAAATAAAAATTATTATTTTTTCATTATATATGAATTGAAATAAATTCGAATCTAAATTTTTTTGAGATGTTACGAACACACGAATTTTAGGGGGGATGTGGGAATGAAAATAATGTATTTTGTATCAAGGGCGTAATTATCGATTTGAACAAGTATGTCACTCGTTGGAGATTGATATTTCGCACGTGATGCATACGATATTTCGTTAATACCACGGGTGCAAAGATCGATTATTCGTGCCCGTGACTTTCCGCTAGGGCGCGAAATCGATAAACGTGCCCGCAGTGTTAAAAAAATGCTTTTTTTCGTAATAACTTGGCGAATTTTACCTGTGCATGATCGAAAACCCCTTAATTTTGAAGCTCTTTTCAAATCCTACAATTGATCTGGAAATACCCAACTGAAAACTGGTCTAATGGTGCTACAACAATAACAATGGGTATAAGCTTTGTTTTCATGACGTACATCAATATGTATGTCGGGGGACATTTTTCGTTTCATAGCTTTGCCCAAAAAGTGACATAAACTGACTTGCCAAGCTTTACTTAGTTTATCCCTATTCTAGACAATTTAAAAGCGTTCGTTACATTTTATCAAACAATTACGTGATTATTTTACCTATTGATATTACGGTTGTCTTGATCATCGATAAGCAAGACCTGCATGCGTAAAAGGATGGTTGCAGTTTGATTTTTATTGCCTCTTCGAAGTCACGGCATAATTCGTTATATGAAATTGGTATAACATGTCTTGCGCTCATAATTTCTATACCGCATGCAATGCAGATAGAAATTTCTTTGCAACTCGCTGATCGGGAAACATGTGCGATACTGCATACGAAATATTTATAGCACAATTAATTTGCGTACAATTGTTTACTCTTTGCACCTTGCCCTTGTCTGTCTGTAAACAATTATACAGCAAATTCGTCCTCTCTTTATAAAAATGATGTCCTTTAATTCCTTTTGATGCTAATGACAATATTAATTTCAAAAATTCGTTTTCCGTATCAGCAACTTCTTCCTGTACATTTTTATTTTCCGACACAGTCATCGCCAAAATTTGAATTACGGAATCGAACGCACATGTATTTACAACGCTTATAGTTTGGCCTTCTTTTGAGACAACACCGCATCCGAGGGATCCATTTTTTATGACTGTTTTTAGACGATTTCTGGTCGTGGCATTCACGACAAATCCGGTTACTCCTGTTTGCTTCCGATTTTTGCAAACTTACTGAACATTGTTCATTATCATGAACAATTGCATTGCATACTGCGCAAGTAAGCAATAAACCTAATGGTTGTTCGTTTTTGTAACAACCTTGACATCGAATTGGTGGATCATGTTCTTTTTGTCAGCTGTAATGACTACGTCACTTCCGGTTACCTCATTATACGTATTCGATGCAGCGTCTTTATCGCTCTCTTCGTCGACCTGTTCACTCATTTCCTCTTCTTGAAGGGTGTTTTCGTGTTGGGCGTCGGTCATTTTCACCTTGTCAAGTTTCATTCGACCCTCCAATAGCTCTATATGTCGTTCAACAAATAAATCTGCACGTTGTCGGCTTTCGTTTTTAAATAAATTATTTTTTATTTTGTTGAATTCTCCTGCAACAGCAGCACTCGACGCCATAGTCTGACGTAGCCAAACTTGTCTCCATAAACACTACTCCACATTGGAAGTTGACGAATATCTTTAGTAATTTGACTCGCAAAAGCTGTACAATAGTAAGCGGTTATTTCGTCGCCTGGTTTTAAAACAGATTTCACTTCTCGCAAAATTTTGTTTATCCAGTCTCCCCATTTATCGTCTGGATCAGAATCATCTTTTTGTTCTTCTTCTTCCTGTCCTGCTGGACTACGCTCTTTATTGCTAATGTCCTCTTCAGCTTGCGCCTAAAATCCTACGGTGAAAAAAAACGAATTTTTAATTTTAACGGTATTTTTACTGATGCCACATTTGCGCTGCTGGGTCCGTACTAGTGTAGCCCTTATTTCTCGATAAACGGCGGAGCACCAAAATGTTTTATAACATAAATTGATAGCACTTAATGAGCCTTAAAATCCTATGGTGAGAAAAAATCGAATTTTTAACTCTAAAGCTATTTTTACCAATGTTAAATTACGTTGAACTTATTTTTTATGGAAAGGGCTAAGATTAAAAATTCTTTATTTGCATATTCTGAGAGCTTTTAATTAGCCATAAAATCCTTAATAAATAGCCTTAAATTTTGAAACTAGTTTCATTCGTGTCTGCTGACCTTGCGCTGCTAACTTGAGAGACATCAAATATTTGAATAATTTGTCTTTTATGAATCGGTCGGTAAGGTAGGTAACAACGAGCGCGAAAACATTCGTGATTTCAAACATTTAAATATATACACTTGCGCGCCTAAGAAGCGATGGTCTTTCTAATAACAACCGTTCATTTGTTAAAGAGGTATAAATATGACGTCCTCACGAGTCGTAACCTAAGATTCGAGTATAATTTTGAACGGAAAATATCGTCGCCATCCCGCCCCAAATAAATAATTCATTTAACATTTTTACTAGGAAAATTTATTAGTGTCAATATAACGTCTGCTCAGATCGCGTTAATTCCGCTTCGATTTTCAAATAACATTAGAGTAATATTGAAAATAGGATTTTCAATTAATGGACACATTAAATAAAACAAAGTCTTTCCCCCACTCGTATCTTATTGAATTTAGTTACATGCTTCACTGGTATATATGTCCAGTCATAAACTGACTATATACTTTGATTTAGGCGAACTGTCCTTTGATAATTTCCTCTCTATAGGACATGGAATCTCTTAATTGCCTTCTCTCTGGACTCGCCTTTACTGCTCTTGTCTTGAAGGGTAATGAAACTATGAAGTGACCGCTCTATATATACAGGACGTTGGTTCCTTCAAGTACTTTTCGCATGAGTTTGATAGGCATGAGCACATCCTACGAATATCACAGGGAAACCCCGTACGAATATTCAATATATTTCACAGCAATAAATTGTATTTCTTTTCATAATTTGTTACCGTTTATTAACTGATCTTAACTCGAAGCCTTCTAAATAGAGACTTGAGACTATATCCCTTTCATGTGAAAGAAACATAAATTTGACTTGACACGCGTTCACTGTTGGTAAAAAGTAAAATATCGGCCGCGTTTGAGTAGAAAATTGTTTCATATTACGCATTAAAATGTAAGAAACACAGTTGAGAGTGGTTTAGAAAATTTTGATTGAAACGAAAACAATTATCACTATTATTGACAGAGTGGTGACATTGATCGACATGTACATGTGATATACATCGAAATCATAATAAACTAAAATCGGAAAATAACAATATGATTATTTCATTTGCAATTATTTCACGGACATCCTTGATTTCGTAATCTTCTCTTATAGTTTGAACTGTGGTTTCACTCACGAGATGTTATTTTGAATCTATAATGTACTAAACCAATGACACATGGGGTTCGACTCGTGGGAAAGGGCACAACGTGCAAGCAGGACCTCCAGCTGAATAGGGCCGTCTACGGTACATGTTTTTTTTCTTGATGGTTTCGTGATATTAATTTGTCTTTTCTCTTATTAATATCCTTCAAAATAAGGCTATCATTTATCGCCTGCGTCGCAGCGACAGGTTTGCTGAATCTCGTGATTCTGACAAAATCGTTTGTTTCGATCCAGATGTAAGGAAATTGCGCCAACGAAACGCCAATATGGATGAATATAACAACAAAGTTCATCGATGAGAACATTTTTCAGCAGCGATGAAACTTTCATGTATTTTTTGTGCGTTGACATCCGATTGGGCACCTGATTTGCCTAAATAACCTATGTAAGAGGGACATAGGCATAGGGAGGCTTTCAGAGAGAAGAACACAATTTAAACATCATTAAATGACGTAACCTTTATTTTTAGATTGAATTGTATAGGTAAGATGGAATGAGTATTCCACAACGAAATCTACGTGATTACATTGGCGCGTTTTTAAGCGATCGATATATCGAATTTAAATGCGCATCACCGAACCACAGTGTCCACAAAGCTTATCGGTTAAGCTTCTATCGCAATCACTCGTTGGCTCTCCCTTTCTCACACTCCCTCTCTCCGTTTGAATCTCTGTTTGTTGCTCCACGATTTTCTCCGTGGCGTTCCCTCTCATTCCCCCTACGCGTCCCTTTTTTCCCGTCTAAATAGTATTAACCCTATTGTCGATACGTACGAACGTGCCACCGCGACACCGGACTCGGAAATCCAAAGTCTGACAGTGTGCTTGCGGCATGTTGACATACACGATATCGTTTCCACAATCAACCGATAATTAGCTCTTTACCAATTTGTCCAACATATTATCCAGTCATCGTATTTCCGTTCGGACTGCGCCCCTGGCCGCCCCCGTGCAGCAGCTACTGGTGGATAAAGAGAGTAAATTACTCCCGTTGGCGGAAGTAACAAGTCAACAGGTCTGTCGATAATACGGTTCCCGGTTTCAACATCTGTCAAACATCACGATATGGTACGCTGGATGCAGCCATGGAACAATAAGAAAGGTAAAGCAATGCGCATTTGTATGTATATATACTATCGGCCCTAATCCTGGATTTTGAGGCCTTGAAGGTGGGAATTAAAATGTCTGTTGGTCTGTTCGATGGACTGATGCCAATTTAGGGGGCTTTCTTACGATAGTCGCAGATGATTTTCCTATTTTAATATGGTCGACAGAAATTTCGCTAAATTGGCATCAGTAGTTCGATGATAAGGTATATAGGGAAATGTGTTCAGATCGTTCAAATATTTGAATTCCCGTTTTCATGCTCTATAACTTTAAATAGTTGTCTACTACCTATTTTCTAATAGTGCCTATTATATAATAAAAACATAAATATATATACACAGAAAACAAAGTATTGTTGGAGCAACCATACTATGACTGGATCAACCATAGAAATGGTCGTGTCAACCAGGAGCATGGTTGCGTCAACTATAGTATGGTTGTCCGAACAATACTTTTTTTCCGTGTATAGTCTGCCGCCTGCGTCGCAGCGACAGGTTTGCTGAATCTCGTGATTTTGACAAAATCGTTTGTTTCGATCCAGATTTAAGGAAATTGAGCCAACGAGACGCCAATATGGATGAATATTGCCAATATGGATGACAACAAGGTTCATCGATGAGAACATTTTTCAGCAGCGATGAAACTTTCATGTGTTTTTTACATCGATACAACTGGCACTATAAAAATAAAAAAGCCACATGTAAAGCTTTAAACTATTTTTTCTAGAATATGTTTTTTTGGGCCAATTCTTAAATCTTTCTAGTATATTTGTTGGTGATTAAATCATCGGTCATTACTACATGCGTATTTATTATTAGGTAATATTCAAGAAACTTGTTTTCGATATGGTGCAAAATATCAAATCCTAACTTTTATACTATTCGATTTGCATTCAAGCATACTTTTTGGTACATTAAATGACAATAACAACCAGAAGATAATAACATAAAGGGTATGATTGATTGGAACTAAAGGTAATAACTGCGAATATCTGAAAATATATGAAACCCAAAATCATATTTACAGGTAAGCTATACATTTCTCAATTTTTCGGGATGTAATCCTGGTAGAAATTGTCATATTGGTTTCGCTTGATCCTTCAACCGCTTTTCTCGATTTTGTTCCCTGTAAAAGGCGCAAATAATCGAGCATCGTGCCCGTCATTTTAATAGATATCGTATGCATCACATGCGAAATATCGATCTTCAACGAATGTGATTGTCCTACTCGCTTCGCTCGTGTGTCAAACTTTCCACTCCTAAACATCGATAATTAGGTCCTTGATACATAATATACTATTCACTGTGAGCATCAAAGGTATACGAAAATCCATTCGTCGAATAAAAACAATGGAAATTCATTCTTCGTATCAAGAACATGAGACTCCCTTCGTTAAATTGATTAAATTAATTTTTCTATTTGTCGCATATAGGAGGGAATGATAGTCCATTCGTCGAATGAAAAGAATGCACTTTCATTCTCTATGCATCGAAGGCACAAAATTCCATTCGTCGAGTAGAAAAAATTCAATTCGTCGTATATGGGATAAGTGCGATTTCATTACTAACCATTATAACAACAAATTAAGGTTCGACTTTCTATTAAATGTATTTAATATTAATTGTGGACGAGTTTTTGATTTGAAAATAAAAAAAACATAAATTTTTAGTCTTAGATCGAATAAAATAACTGAAATTATATATAGAAGCAATAACTCAGATAATTTCTGAGATTCCGAAAACTTCTCTTTTGCTGTCGAAAAATTACGTAACAAACTGAGAAAGCTAAATCACAGATTTCTGGCAAACATTCGTGCATCAAATAAATGTTTCATGCAAATAAAATTCAACTGACTAAAATTTTCCCAGAACCACCGTACGAAAGCATTTATGGATGCATTAAATCGAATGCTAAAAAATTGAATATATATTCTTAGACACATACGTACGCAATGCATTAATGTTAATTAAAAAAATAAAAATAACAAAAACAAAAAAAATGCTTCAGGTGTCACTAATACTTTGCATCTTGAAAGGAAGTACCTATTACCTATTCATCTAAACATTCGTATGTTGTAGTCAATATCGTACACGACATTAAATGATGATCATACACATTTTTAAATTTATACGAATTCCGACTTAAGTTTTAATTTCATAGATTCGTAAAGTAGAAATTTTTAAAAACGTGACTCTTATTATAGTTGTCCAATTATTTTAATGGAATGTGAACAAATTTTATTATACCAATCGTTCAGTGGCAACTAGAATTCCGTATATAGCACAATAATCTGTATTGCCAAGTACACGTAGGGATATAAACGGTACCATACTGCCTGAATTTAAAACTTCTTCTGGTTGGTAAGAAGAATTGGTATTTTTTCCACTACAGGTTGTATTCAAAACAAATACCGTACATTTTAAAGAATTTATAAAGGAGTTAGGTGCGCCGTACGCAATAAATATATATATATATATGCGTAATATATTCATCTTATATACATGGCAATAATATAGTGAAATTAGCATTTTGCCACGTGTATAAGTTCTCCAATTTATTTCTGTAAGAAAAAAAAGAATAAAATAAAAATATCTATTAAGAAATGGTGCGGCCTAAATTGATCATGATATCTATTTATCTTTATATATCTATATATTGTATTTAATACAGTATATACGTATATATTTGTAAATAATAGTTATTTTCGTACGGTAAACGTAAAGTGTAACTGTAAAGCAATATATAGATGTAGAGATTAATATTGTAAACACAAAATATTAATTAATAAATTAAATTAAATGTATTTAAATGTATCATATATCATATAAAACATGGAATGATATCTTCTTCTATTTACAATATTTCTTCTGCATTTACACGAAACTGATGGACAAAGAGCTTGCGTGTTTTATGTGTAGTTATTAATATTTATAGGATGAAAAAACATATATTTCGTACATGGGGCATTCCACGCGAAGTGATCCACTCTAAAAAAAATTTTTTTTCTGATCATGCTAAAGCTTACAGAATCTATTGCCCTATTGGCCAGAAGTATCCCCAGCAATTTTTGTCACATTTGTCAAACGCGTTGCCTACGTACAGGGGTTGCAAGTTTCGGC
>JAPYZR010008199.1:0-10821 GCA_030522945.1 Trichopria nigra | reverse complement strand
AATATAGAAAAATAGAAAAAAATACATCTCGGTGACAAAAGCAGATTCTTATAGTTTTAACGTAAAAAAGAACCTTGGAAATAAAACATGTTGCTGAAACTGTATATAAGATCATTGTGTTCTAATGAGTATCATGGACACCAAAAGTTTAAAAAAAAAACCTAAAATAAGAAAAAGTTCACTTTATAAGTTTCTTATACATTGAACTGTACACAATGGATCAAGAAATATGTCAAGTTTTTGTAGCCGAGATGTACAATGTTTTTTGTTTACAATCGGTGTTATTTAGCGACATTCGTATTTAATTTTAAGACGATTATGAAGTGCGTAGAATCGTACATAGGTATAACCGACATGATTACATATTAAACTACCAATAGCAATAATAACTTTCTCAACTGGCTTCCGATTAGAGGATTGTAATCCAGCATCTGAACTGGGTTGAAACGCCTCAATTTTCACAATAAATGCTGACGTAATGCATCGAATAAAAACCACGCACGTGACGAAAGAATTTCCAATAACGATAGTTGGCATATTGGGACCACTGATTAACACTTTCCAATACTATATAGTCTGTAACAAGGATAAACTGATCATTTCAATACGAAGAAATTTCGTTTGGGGATAAAGTTCATCGACAAATGTGACGAATAAAATATTTCAGCTTATTGTTTCCTTTATTTATACAAGAAAAGTTTAAAAGCATTAATAGTTTTCTGCGCTATAATTCGACTCTCTTTGATTGGAAAGGTCAGGGGCGGCCATCATATAGTACATCTAGGCGTCCCGAGACAATATAATGCTTTCCCAGAAGTAGTTGTCTTAAATTTAATGTCATTTTTATACAGATTATCATTTGCTATTTAAAAACTCTATCGATTTCTACGTGTATTGCTAATTGTTTCATATTTATTGGCGAACAGGATCGTCAAAATCGATCAGTGGAAACAGAATGATCCAACACTGACATCGACAATGTTGCAAAAAGACATCGAATGAGACGTATATAGCACAACACAACGAGAAGCTTGGGTGTGATTATTTCGAAGGAAAATATTGATGGCGAAAAGTATTCGTATTTAGTATAGGGAAAATGGAAAGTTGTAACAATAAGTTCTTCGGAAATAAGAACTTATCAATGTGCTGAATGATTACTGATGAATATTAATATAAATTAAAAAAAATATTAGTCAATATTTTTTATCAATAGCAATAAATAATTATACATCTAAAGATCTATATATAATGATATTTAATAACAAATATTCGTAGAATATTTCGTTGATTTGGTTTTTTGGTAAATATTAAAGACTTTTTGCATCTAATGTAATAGGCATTTTATAATGACGTATGAAATTATGTACAGATTTTACCATCGTTTTCGTAATGTTTTGCATTAATTTTTATTTAATATTTGATAGAGAAGAAAATATAGTGAATCATTAAAATGTCGTTGCTCGGTTTACCGAGTACGATTAAAAAATGAATCATAAATAGTAAAAAAAGTTATGCGCTTAAAAAATAATGCACAGACATTACTATAAATATAATGAAGCACACCATGAAATTAACGCGTAAAGTATCAACACCGGCATTTATAACATCTCGATAATATAAATATATGAACTTTGGAAAAGCGAATACGTACCTTTATGGATGCGAATATTTTAAAGGAAATTATACGTAATGAAAGATTGTCGATTTTCGAAAATCCTGCTTACAGAAACACTTTTGTCGAAAGGTGTGAAAGAAACAACGACGACAGTCTTCGTGGCATTCTGTAATGGCGGATCATGTATAAAGTTATGATATTGTTAACCGATCTTCATTATTATAAATAAATAATGATACACCGAAGAGTGATATTGATTTGTTTTAATTTCTGCCAAGTTACGTTCATTTTTTTCCTAGAAAATTTGAAAATAAATCTTTATGTCATTATATATAAATATAATAAGTCGGGCACGTTGCATCCGACTTAACACCTGAGTGAAGACTTTTTTTTTTATTTGATAAGCTTCTTTTTTTATTTGATAAGCTTCTTTTTTGTTGCAAAAATGTATAAATTTTCCAGGCTCAATAAAAAAATAATTGATAAATTGAAAAATTTACAAAAATTGATGAGACCTTTATTTTATAACATATTAATTGTAGAATTTGTCGACCTTTATTTTATGACTATTTCTTTCTGATACTGATTTGAATATATAAGTCACAGTTCTACAGATTATTTTAGTAAATGTTACTGTAATTGTTAGTGAATGTTTTCTTTTTAAATTCTGTAGAAAAAAAAGTTAATGAAAATCTGTAACAAAAATAATAGAGGGTTGGTGAAGTCTTGTTGCAACATTTATTCTTGAATAAGTATATGTTATCATTAATAACGTAACTATTAAAAATTGTAACTATATATACGTGAATTTTAAGAACATATTTTCGAAAAATAATACAAATGCTGGTGAACGAGCTTTTAAAAGCAAGTATGGCTTCTGCTACTTTTACCTTCCCACCATTTTTATATAAGAAATGGAGTATATTTCCAAGTACCCAAATAGTCTAAAATTTTTATTGGTTCATTTATACGTTTAAAAAAAAAAAATAATTGCTAGTTTTTTCTAGATATTTATATTTATATTTGTACAGCCCGAATTTTCAATTGAATTTCAAATTTTAAAAGTGTATAAATTTTAAAAGGTTCTTTTGCAAAATCCGCTTAGAATCCCATCCTTAAATCAGTTTATGTGGCGAATTTCAGATCCAGTTCAGAATGTATAAACAACGTACAACGCTAACGTCGATTCGGATTGAATTTTCACGATTCCAATATAAAATAAAGGTCGGCATTATAGAAAAAGAAGCAAACAATCACGATACCGTGATAGAAAAGGTATAATAAAAAAAAAGATTACACAGATCCTCGAGAGTTTCTATTATAAAGAAACGGTCAAACGAAAATCGATTCGTATATATATAGTTCATTTGTAACAAAAAGTGGTCTTTCGTCACTTTTAGCCGTCGCTTCGGTTTACAGCTTTTTTTATTCGTCTAAGATTTAAGCGCGAACAAAATCCAGCCGAACGATATAATCGAATCACGACTCGGCGAGATCGTCTGGGAAGATTCGAAATGCAAGGATCGCCGAACACGGCAATAAATACCGTGAAGCAAACCATGTCGCTCCAATAATGTCGAAATAAGGTAACGTCGGGTCAGGTCTTATATACACGATTATATATTAAAACAACACACAATCTTCATTTATGCATATATTAAACAACAATTCTCGTATAGTCCCGAGTTCTATAGGCGCCCCGAGTTTTAGGCAGAGGTTTTTATGTATCGCTATTGTGCTAAACGTGAATTACGTCACGATACATTCCAATTCTCGAATTGAACGTTACGCGCGGTTATCACGTAGTATTGCAAGCAAAAGATGCATCTATCTATACAACTGTAAGATATCTCTTTTAATAAGAATTCCACTATTTAGGAGGTAAGTATTTTTTAACACTTAACAATGACGTTGTTGGTTTATCATCGAAATCTTTTATTTCATATATATCTGGTACATTGTATACAACCCTATAAGAAAATAAGATATATTCATGCAGCTTGAATGTATATATATGATACCTGCATCGCCGACATTTTATAACTAAAACTATTTTCTGACTCTTCTTCGGTTTTTATCAATAGTTACTGCCTCAGTGTAAATGCAAACGCTGCGTTGTAAATGTCCAAGTTTATTGGCATAGTAATGGATTTTCAATGGAAATCTACGTAAATTTCGTTGTTGTAAAAATTTTCAAACGACGAGTGATTTGGTAATAACTCTACCTAACATCGTCATGCAGAACGGAGTTACGCATCATAATTATGCCAAATGCGTATAATTGCAACAATAGGTTTGTATCTCGAGTGATATATACATTGAAAACTATGAAATCCGATAGAAGAGTTGGAAAACAGTTTCGGTCAAAATCGTATGGCAGAATACGGTATATAGTTGAGCCTTTTAGAGAGTATTTCGAGAAAATTAGTACTGGAAATATTTGAAAGTCTTGCACGAATCTGAAGAGAACAAAAAACGAGTTCCATAGAGGTGGAAATCAATATTCTCCACGCGTGATATGCAAAATATTTTTTATCACGTGTAAACGGAATATCCGGCTTTTCAATGCCGATAAACGGAAAAAACACGCCTTCAGTACGTATGCTAAACCTATGAAAACATATGAAATAGAAATTATAAAAAAAAAAAAAAAAGAATAGGTATACATTTTTTCGTACTCGATGCAAAGGATCATTTCGTAAGAAAATAAGAACTTTCGGCCCGCTATTGTGGTGGCAATTTAATTATATAAATGATGAGTTACATTTAGCCCAACCTTGTATACGATTATACACGATAATTAATCATGTGTATAAACTCGAAAAATATATATTAAAAGTGTGCTATTGAAATAATTATTTGAATATAAGATATAAGATTGAAATTTAGTTATAATCTATCATTTAGTTAAAAATCAATACTTTTGTTTCTGATTATGACGTAAATTAATGATCAGTTTAGTGATGGGATAAATTAAAAATTACTTTTGAAAAAAGATACAGTAAATATTTACTTGAAAATAACAAATTTTTTTCTCAATTCACAGATCTCACTTCTAATTATATATGTATATAATATAATTTATTAAACGTGTAATACGCAGTAAAAGCATCAGGATTGAAATCGTGATTAATTGGGATTTCTGCATGTATATTATGTACAAAGAATGGTAAAACACTGCACGATTCTTTTTTGCTGCAGTTCCGTAGCACGCGGCAGGAAATATTTGAGCAACGGTAATATTGACGAAATGTTTCTTGCTGCGGGAGTAAATACGAATAGTGCGCGAATATGCCGTTATAAGTGTACGCTAGTCGAGTGTTTTTTGCAAGCGAATATCGGGTTCAGTATGCGAAGCTCGCGTTATATTTATATGCACTTTTTATATTGTCCTGGAGGCCAGGATAAATGATATATATACAGATGCTACATATGTTACTTAAGATTTTAATTTTTATTTCATCGAGTTTATTTATATGTATTATATAAAAAATAAATTATTTTTTTATATCGTATACTCTTGCAGACTACAAATTATAGTTTTGTATATATGGTATAGATGAAGTAAAGAAAAATCAATATGTGTATTAAATAATATCAGCCTGTGATTGATAAAGATCCTTCTCTCGCATATATATATATATATATATATTTGTTTCTTTTGTAATACACGAAGTAAAGTAGAATTGTATATATATAGTAACTAATTGTGCCACTTCTAATTACGTCATCAATATTTCATTTATTTTGTATTAAAAATGTTTGTACGTGAATAATCTAATTTAGTTAAAATAATGACATGATATAATACTGCATTCAAATGAATATTTCTTTATTTCGCACAAGCAGTTCTTGGGGTATACATATGTATATAAGAATTATTATATAGAGTTCAAGCAACGAATGCAGACATTTGTGGAAGAGCAGATCCGTTGTTAGCGTCGGCTGACAAGTTGTGTAATCTTAGGTGTATAGTTTCGTCCACGAGCCTGAAACTGTACTTTAATTACCGTACTTCGAGCATCCTCTATATATACATTTTTAGAGCAAATTATTATCCGAAATTGAACAGGATCTGCCTTCGACAAATGTACGCGACACGAATCAAATATCGAAAAAAAGTTCATTTTCTTATAATATCTACAAGTACATGGATCCACTATCATTAAAAGAATATATGCTTCGAAGACGAGCTTAATTAAAAAAAAAAAAATAATAAATTGATTGTACATTAGAGTCTATTTATAAGTATATACGAAAAAGATTCGGTTGTTATAAAATATGAGACGCGAAAAATGTTAATTAATGGTATATATATACATTATTTTTATGTATTGTGTATTTATTTATGCTGAACAAATATTTTCATTGACATTCAAGTACACAAACGTATGATTGAAAGTCGTCGTATTTTGTTAGTTTAATCAAATTGGCGAGTCAAAGGAGTCAAAGTATCAAAACAGTAGTTCATTTCCCAGACAGGGGGCGCCACTTGTGCGATTGAGAGTGTAGTAACACCTCAATTGAGCAAGAGACATTATTTTGTTGTAACAAATAAAGATTTCAGTTGAAACAAATATGAACATTGGTTAAAGCAATAAATAAACTAATTATTGATTAGTTCAAATAATTATATATGAAACGCAGAATTTGATTTATATAATACGAGGAAACATTTAAATCAGCGTATATAGCAATGCATTTTTTGATTGATTTGACCAAAATTTTGATTGAAACAATGGACTCTTTTTTCTTAGCGTATCTAAATTAGGTAAATTTGTTTAAATAATCACCCTATCTCATAATTGTTTTTTTTTGTACACTGCACACTAAAAAAATAAAAAAGGATTAAAAAACATCACAACTTGGATTAACAAGAATTCAGGAAGTATTCGTTGTAGAAGAAATGAATCCATTTTTACTCTATTTTAGTTTTCACCTATCGATCTTTTTTCTTTTACTGGGTGACATTTTCACAATTTTCACCAGCAACAACTCGTATACATATCTTTGACAAATTAATGAACGTATACTGAAGGGCTTCGCGAAATGTTTCATTGTCGTCTGACGCTAAATTTACACGGCCTCATACTACTTGGATCTACCGTTACAAGTTCTTGATAAAAAAAAAAAGGAAAAAAATTCAATAAATCCTTCTGTTAATTCAATTTAACGTCTTTTTGGATACGTGCAAGCAAAGTAACGAGGTACACTGAAAAAAAAAAATTTGTTATTTTCAAGTAAATAATTACTTGAATTAAGAAAAGATTTTCTTGAATTAAGTAAAATTTACTAAAATGAAGGAAACATTTACTTAATTGAAGTAAATATTTACTTAAAAATAACAAATTTGTTTTTTTCAGTGTAGAAAAATGAAAATTTCATAATAATCAGGATGACTTTCTCGTGCCGATAAGCTTAGAATCGCAGTACCGTATCAGTGTAGGATCGCGACGGCCAGTATATATATATAGTGCACATTTAAAATCGTATTAACACGTTAAGGAGTATATATATATATATACAATAAGAAGGTGCGCTCTATGGCGTTTACCGTCGCAGTGTTTCCGGTGAGATATATATATAGTAGGACTACTATATGGGCGTTATAAAAGGGAAGGGTCGTTAATTACACGCCGAAGCGCAAAACGGGTAAGGTTCTGCCTTTCGGTATATACGGCTTGTCGGCGCGAATCTTTATACGCGTTGATCGCCGATACAACGTACGTAGCGTGTTTTTTTGGTATGTGTGTTGTGCAGGGCGGCAAACTCGAATGCTTGTGGCGAGTCAGTGTCGGCGCTGTCCCGTTGCAGTTCGTTCAACCCGCAAGCATCCACGCTTCTTCGCCAGCCATTTCCTACGCCAGTAGTAACATCTCCGCAGCCGCCGCCGAAGCCGCCGCAGCAACAGCAGCATCAGCAACATCATCATCAACAGCCTCAGCAACAGCCTCAGCCGCAGCAACAAAAGAGCAACAACGAACTCCCGATCCCAGCCCCGACGACGCAGGCCCCAGCCCCGCCGATTCGTGCCAGAGACCACCACGCTACCCATGTCAATAATCCCGATTACGAGAGCGTCTTCATCATCGAGAGGCGGGACAGTAAGCCCAATATTCGTTAGTCGCGCTCGAGTGCGTCCCGAAGCAGGCTTCGCGAACGCTTCGCTTTCCGTTCGGATCGGCTCATGAGAATAGCGTGTATTATAGTTATTGTCAAATATATTGTTTCTTTCTTTCTTTCGTCGCAGCTCAGTTCTTCCGAAAAGCCATTGTTTTCGATGATCTCTTTGAAAAATTCATCATCCAACAATTTTTTTTTTTTTTCAATTTTAACGTTAATATTAAGTAACGAATCAGATGTGCCATTCAAATTGCAAATTCTCTTTCACGGTCATAGCCCCGGTGGTCGCTAGTCCTACAACAAAAAATTACGTATACGAACGCGTTCATGGAAAGTGACAGTATCCGAAAGCAAAAGTGAATGTTTACCTTTAGTGACGTAAAATGTAATCACTCTACAATGGGACCTCCCTTTATTTTACTCCCTCTTGTTATTTCACGCTCTCCGTTAATTTACCTAAATTCCCTTCCGGTACTTTTCCCAGATTGCCCCTGCAATTACCCTCACTCTTGGTTCTTCGTACACTGAAATGGGCGCCATGTGTCATAAAGTGCCTATCATTCGGCCCATGCGCGTATGGGACAATAGTCTTTAGACTTATAAAGTATATATATACTGCTGAAAATGTCCACATGGTACCCCACGTTGGAACCCACATGGGATCATTTGTGGGATTTAATGAGAGAAGTGTGAAATCACGTCTATAGTGGGCAAGTTCTTATACGGGATGTTGGAAACTGTCTATTGGGATTCAACATGGGGATTATGTGGAATTGAATGGGCTAAGTGGGAAATCATGGTACGTGGGAAAATATATATTGGGATTCCACGTGATGGGTAGAGGAGGGATATACTTTTCCTGAAGACGGTAAAGTAATGGAGTTTCGTGACCCCCAAACGGGTAAATTAAGAGAGGTCCCGCACTGTTTTTCAACCAAAGGAAGGTAAAACTGTATACCTTGTTCTCTTTCTTATGCCGCCAGTGCTGGTGATAGGGATAACAGTTAAATTAGGAAGGGAGCCGCCATATCGCTTGAACTGAACAATTAAATTAAGGGGAGTTCGACTGCATCAATTCAATAGTTCCAAAATATAGTACTGTATAGGGATCTCCTTATTTTAAATTTGTCGGGACGAGCAATGTGGCGACTGCTTCCTTTATTTTAACGATTCTCTACATCGCTAGAATGCAAAGAAAGAGGGAATGATATTGATGTTGACTGCCTTCTTCGCGTCCATACGCGTGAACAGCCCTGAATATGTAGACGACACATAATATAATCATGTTTTGAAAGGTTCGAATTTTTAAAAACACACTTAAAATAAGAGAAGTCTTACTTCAAATAGGTGTCGTGAGTGGAACACCGCGGCGTCATCGTGGGAGACATTGAAATTTGAGTGATTCCTCATTCAATTTTTGAACCGATTTCGATGAAACGTTATCTATGAAATGTTCAAAAGTGTCATGATAGTTTCACAATTCTGAAAACCCATTTGGATTATTTGTAATTCATTTAGGCTAGGAAACGGCGTTATCGGCGCACGATCGATAAAATTGGTAATCTATCTGTAAAAATCGAAATATTGAAACAAAAATTTTCTTTTAATATGTGAGTATCATTATTATAATTATGTATTATTGTGTAATGGTATTGTTTGGGTATGGGTACGTATTATCTAGAATTATAATACCGCACGAGATCCTGAATTTTGAAAAGTTTAAATCATCGCATTTTTACTTCCGGTCTTATTACTGACCGATTGATTGAGCACTTTATAGTATGCAATCATACCGGTAAAGCAGTAACCTGTTAAATCACGTCATACGGTTGATAAGACACGGATAGACTGAGTCCTTTGATACAGAATTTGATGAAATAGGAATGTAGGATGAAACGTACCCAAATATATGCACACCAAACATTTCTGATGCGTATCATCGTAAGAAAATGTTTGTAACTTGGAGAATAACTCATCAGCGATTTTGACTTGATATTTTTTACAAATCATCACTGTTACATATAATGGACGATATGACTCCAAGCTGCCGATAAATGACAATCTCCTATACACGTTGGATTTATCGGTACAATTTTTGTTTATCGTATAGTTGGAGAAGTTGACTTTCCCTGATAATAAAAAAATGTATATGATTTATCATGGAGTAGAAATGCAGAGTAAAAAAGTATTGTTTATTCTATAGTTTCTATTCTAGTAAATTAATTTTTATCGAGGCACAAAACATTGATCATTTCTATAAAACCTCTCGAAAACGGAATGACAGTCCATCGACTTTGGTTCGAAATTACTTAAAAATAAATCAGTATGATCGATATATATATATATATTGTAATAAACACATTACTTAATGATATTTAAGAAATGATTTCTGCAATCGAGAAACAATGGGTTTTCAGAAGAAATTGCTTGCAATTATATTTCTCCGGAATAATCGTTTGAAAACAAAAAAATAATAATAATATAAAATAACAACAACAATAAAGTTCATGTAACCTATTTCAAACGGAACGATGGCGTTCGCAACGATAACGAGCAAGAGAATTATAAAAATGAGAATGCGCATGAGAATGGCAAGGCTCGCGGGACAATCGGTCGTTTTCGTACCCTCGAGCCTCGTGCCCCTTACCCACAATACCGACGGTGAAAGAGTTTGTTTAATCTTCGAAAATATACGCAAAGGGCGTCGCTTTTTTATCGACCTTTTCGATACAAGTCGACTTCCGCCTGAAAATCGGTCTTCCATTAAAAAAAAAAAAAAAAAAAAAAAAAGAAAAAAAAATTGCTTTGGTTTCGCCTCGTCGACAATGAAGACTGCAACATTTTCAACGCAAAAATTGAAATTTATAAAAATTCATCGAATCGCGACTTTCATCAAATTCCAAACGAAGGTGGGGTCCACTGGTTCGATGAATTTTCAGTTTATATCGAAATATATTTCATTTTTAAGCGAAATACCCTACAATAATATACACGCGGATATTGTAAATCGGAGCAAGAAATATTTAGCACCTTCGAAAAGTGTAAATCAAAAGAACAAAAGAAAAAAAAAAAAAAAAAAAAAA
>JAPYZR010008198.1:0-10966 GCA_030522945.1 Trichopria nigra | reverse complement strand
CATAGGAAAACTGGCCATAAAAGATGGCCAGTATATGGCCAGCTGCCAGAAAAACTGGCCGGTAATTGGGCAGAAAATGTTCAAATTTTCTACCAGGGATTACTGATATATATGTTACATATTTGTATATATTCTATATTTTCGCGCCAATAGAAATCTTAAGTATACCCCCGTTGACAGATGGCGTCGTATGTCTCTCTTTGTTCACAATTGGTGCGCACGATTTGACGAGTAATATGTAACTATATATGTTTTATAATATAATGTCAAATGTGCTATTAATTTGGAATTATCGATACATGTGCAACGTCCTCGAAATTTTCTCTCAAGTGCATATAGTTAATAAAATCAGATTGAGAAATCCACGTGACATATTCAGTAGAATTGTATTTCTTTGTGTAATCCAATTACCAAGAGTGGCAATTGATCAAACTAAATGAAGCTCGTCCAATCAAATTTATCCGCGCAAATAATTGACCGATTCTCAATCTTCGTGGACTTATTACAACCGTCGATTTCGGCCGACATGCTGTTATCGTTACGCGCTATATATATCGGTACGTAACGAAGATTAATGCACCGAAATATTGCGGCTCATCCAGCGGAAAAAAAGTATTTGGTGCTATTATTCTCCGTATATACTTCGCAAACTATTGGATAGCGGATGCGAATGCGGCCATTTCGCATCATGACAACGACGACAATTCAAATGATATAATCTTTCTCGCACGTCGCCGTTCGCGCTCGCGCACGTGCGAGCCTCTCACCTTCCCCCCCCTCTCCCGCCTCTTTCGCCGCCCTCCCTCCCCCCCCCCCCCCCCCCCCCCCCCCACGGCTGTACAATTGTAAAAAGCAACTTTTCCGCGGTGCTTCCAAAACGTCGAAAGTAATCGCATGCCCCGAGAGAACGTGCAATATTTGCCGGAAATGTCCCTGATTGATAGCCGCGAGGGTTGGATCGGATTGTATTTATTTGCACTGAATTAGTTTCAATGCATTTTATTAATTGTTTAGGAACATGACATCGTAATTACTTCGAATCACATTATTGGCAGAGAATTTCATTACTCGTGATATGAAAATTCCTCAGGGACTTTACGGATTACTTTCATCGATAAATATTGTTTTAAATATTTTTTTAAAAATCATACAAATTCAGATTCAAGTATTTCTCTCAGTTTTTGCTAAAAAAATAATAAACAAATGATCAAATTGCTAGAAACCCAATTAGAATTCACCGAAAGTCGTTTTTTGTGATTTACTTTTAAAAAGTTGTCAATTGTTCTATTCAATGTAAAAAAAAAATAATAATTCGAACTTTCAAAATTAAGCCCATTGATTGATAACGGCAGATAATTGACATATTTTACAGTTTTATGCGTGATTTTTTTACAAGGGGCCATATATTATTGATATCGATTATTTACTCGAAAAAATGACATTTATACTATAAATATAAAAATTCGTCTTGAAAAAGTTAAACTTTACGCCCGCATATCGAACTTGATTTTTTTACAGCATGCATAAAGTACGTATCGTAGGGAGAATTATGAGGTAAGGATGGCGGCGAGGAGGGGGGGGGGGGCACCGGATTATTATCAAGTGAATAATGCGTATACATTACACACACTATGCGTAAATTCAACTTGACGCATTGAAAAAGATACGTAAAGCGCATACTTTACGCATACTACGGAAAAAAGTACTTTATAGACCCCCGTTTTCATGGCATAAAGTCAACTTTTATGCAAAATGGAAGATGGCATGTGTAAAGTGAAAAAGTCGTGTGTAAAGTTACATTTATGCATGCCTTTTTCAGCATACTTGTTTATTTCAAGTACACCACCACCTATAATCTGTAAATCTTCACTTTATACAGTAACATAAGGCATCTAAATAGGACTTGAAGCATTATCTTTACAACCGTATACAAAAAATAGGATACCCAACTCGTGCGTAAAAGTACACATTACACCCTTCTTAGGTATAATACAATATTCAATTGAGGCAAAGAATGTGAGAATGGCAAAAATTGTGGAGATGCCGGGGATCGAACCCGGGGCCTTTCACATGCAAAGCGAACGCTCTACCACTGAGCTACATCCCCACTCTTCGTTTATATCTTTATTTTTTCAGACCGTACATCTATGAAAGAAAACAACAAATATTTTTATACCGATTTAAACAAGGAAGTATCTTCAACCCTACAAATAGATAATTTCTTCTAAATAAAAGATATTTTTATAGGCAAAAAATGTGAGAATGGCAAAAAGATTGGAGATGCCGGGGATCGAACCCGGGGCCTTTCACATGCAAAGCGAACGCTCTACCACTGAGCTACATCCCCGCTCAGCATTTCCTTGGTAGAAATTTTGACCAGGCCTGTCCAGGGCCTCCTTTCAATACCTTGAGTTTAATATCCTGCCTGGCCAGGCCTATTCAAAATTTCTACTACGGTTATATATATTTTTTTTCAGACCCACATGTATCTACGAAAGAAAACATATTTTTATACTAATTTAAACAATGGTGCAATTTCAACTCTAAAAATAGATATTTTTTCTTAATAAAAGATATATTTATTGCAAAAAAATGTGATAATGGCAAAAAAATGTGATAATGGCAAAAAGTGTGGAGATGCCGGGGATCGAACCCGGGGCCTTTCACATGCAAAGCGAACGCTCTACCACTGAGCTACATCCCCGCTCATCGTTTGTATTTGCCTTTCTTTTTCAGACGCATATGTATCTACGAAAGAAAACAAATATTTTTATACTAATTTAAACAATGGTGGCAAAAAGTGTGGAGATGCCGGGGATCGAACCCGGGGCCTTTCACATGCAAAGCGAACGCTCTACCACTGAGCTACATCCCCGCTCAAAGTTTACTTTGTTTATTCCAGTGTATATTGATCGTAAACATGTATGGATAGGGCATTTTCTGCATAGAAGACGTGGCCACTAAATGCTGGAAGGAAGTTTATAATGAAGATGGCGGATCTTTCCGAAGCATCCTGAATTTAAACGACTGAACGCGTGAACAGTATAGCTTTCAGAAATATTTCCCATGATATTGATGCAACCCGCCGGATGGGGACTCTGGAGTATTCGACCGGTCATTCGGTTTCGGCTTTATAATATTCCTTCCAGCTCGACTTCAAACTGTCTCACCTAATTTCGCGTAATATCCTTATTATATTCATATGTTTAAGATTAGTGCATGTATCTATGACAGAAAACAACACATATTGTTATACTAATTAACCAATGCTGTCATTTTAACTCTAGAAATAGATATTTTCTTTTTACAGTAAACCCTACGATACTGTGCAACCCACAATACTGTGAAAGGTTTACCCATAGTACTGTGCTATCACAGAGGAGAGGTTACCCCCTCTTTATAAACATTATCACTTTACACCCCGTACAAACATAGATCTCACAGATTATACACACATGTCGGCGAAACCGCAATCTTGTGACGTAGGAGGTAGTAGAAGTACAGGGATGACTTCCACGCCTACGCATTTGCACAGTATTGTGGGGTGGCGAAACGGACAAAAAACAGTATCGTAGCTTTTACTGTAGTAATTTTTTTTCACGAGCAGCGATTGGTCCCCACGAGCTGGTGGCGAGTATCGGCCAATCGCTGTGAGGAAGAAAAGGTTACACACGCGCCGCATGTGATATTTTTGCACGAAGCGGGAGTAAAGTAAATGCGTGAAGTTGAATTTTCAATGCGTGAAGTGTAAAGTTCGCTTCACGCACTGTGTTAAATAATATTCTCTTCATGTACTGAAAATTCAACTTCACGCTCGAACTTTACGCACGCCCGTGCAAAAAAAAAGATATTTATATAATTGCATGCGCTATAAGTGCTTATTTAGCGCATTGTTTCCCGTGCGATAAGCAGAACATTCACGCACTGTAAATTTGTGTATATATACACGTTATTGTCAATGAACGGAATATTTGCTTATGCGTATGGAATCACCTTCATATTAATAACAAAGCTTGGTCGAAGCTTCTGCATACGTAAACAATAACATTTGGAATTTTCCTTCATCTAGATTCTGGTCAAACAGTAATAAGTGTAATACCTGTGATCAATCATCAAGTTTCTTTTTGATAAAAATGTGTACAGTAAAGATTTATTACCTGGGAATTTAATGAATGAGATTACATTATCGTTATTACCTGATAAATCTAAACGGCAATATGTAGCAGTATACAATCAATTTAAAAAATGGAAAAAGACTAAAAATACAACATTGTTCTGTGAAGACTTTTTTTTTAATTTACTTCAAAGAACTGCAAGACAGAATAGTTTATCGGCAAAATATTCCATGCAGAAAATAACAGAGAATACGGTTCGACAATATAAACATCAGCAATTACATGACATTAAAAGCTTTGTTAAAAAGAAAAAATACTGGATATGAAGTGAAAAAATATAAAATTTGTACGAGTGAAGAAATATGAAGATTTTTCAATGAAGCTCGCGACGATGATTTTTTATTTATGAAGCTTCGTATGATATATGCAATAGTTAAAATTCTGTATTTTAAAAATGTTATAATTCCCGAAACGAAATAAATTATTCTACTTATTCCTCAAGTAGCTGCGATTATGGATATAGCCGTAGCTTGTTGACAAGAATAAATGTGCAACATATTAATAAAAGACATCGAAGACTAGAGTTTCAAACTCCCGTTCAAAAACGCATACTTTGTAACAATACAAGTTATGAGCAGGAATTGACCCGATTCCTGTTCAAATTGGAGATTAGATTACGCTGTGAGGAACATTCTAATGAAAATATTGTGATAACGACAAATCAAAGTTCAAATAGTAAAAATAAAAATAATCTCAATAATGTTCTTCAATTTAACAATTTGTACTGTTACAATTAATATGTCAAGCTCTCTCACAAGCTATGATATTTTTTCGTTTGTCTTATAATATCGTTTGTCTATATAGTATAAGTTTCTTTTCTTTTCTAATTATGAAAATGTAAAATTCTGTCTTTTACTAAAATAAATATATTTTTTGGTACGAAAATATCATTGTTACTTTTGGATGGGGGGCAAAGCCCCCTCCCATCAGAGGCTCCACACCCCTTCTCCCCCAACTTCCCCGTCACCGAAATTAGCTTACACGTTACTCGCTGGGCTTGGACGCCAAATTCGCTGGTGCTGCATGAATCAACTGCTTACCGCACTAGTATCGTAATATATACTATTTCATAAACACAAAATATGAAAATGGCAAAAAGATTGGAGATGCCGGGGATCGAACCCGGGGCCTTTCACATGCAAAGCGAACGCTCTACCACTGAGCTACATCCCCGCTCAGTTTTTTACTTCTTTTTTCCAGACCCCCATGTACCTATGAAAAAAAAAAACTATGAAAGAAAACAACTAATTAAACAATGGTGTAATTTCTCTCAATTATTTATTATATTGTACCTTTAAATTCATTTTTGTTAACAAATACAAAGTAGTCATAATTATTACTATTAATTAGATTTTTTTAAATAATTTAAATCGTCCATAAACAGTTCCAAAAATCTACTATGGAACGCAAAACAATTTTTCCAAGGTTATATAGCCTCATAGGAGGAACATAGATAAGTGTCGAAACACAAGGCAAACAAAATTAATTAATGGAACAGTTTATAGCCAAATTACATTATTAAAACAATATAATTCATTTTATCACAGTTCGAATTTAAAAAATTTTCAACGATTTTGTATAAAATTATTACTGTTACGTTAACACTTATATATAAATCGTCAATTTACTTACTGTATTGCGTAATTCAAATACAATCATACCAAAATTAAAAATACACATTTTATTTATAAAATGTACTTCGTAGTAATGCAAGACACAATAAATTATCACGATTATTAAATAAATAACAAAAAAGATTGGAGATGCCGGGGATCGAACCCGGGGCCTTTCACATGCAAAGCGAACGCTCTACCACTGAGCTACATCCCCAGTTTTAGTTTTAGCAGTTGAAATTTTGAGCAGGACTAACCAGGCAGGATATTAGACTACCTGCTGAAAGCGAGCCCGATGTCCAGGCCTCCCCCAGAGGGCAATTATCATTCCATTGATATTCCAGGAACGTTCCAATATTTTATCAGCTATAATTTCAAATGTAGTATAACAGGTACGTAACGTGCATTATTTAAGATAATTGTGCAAGTTATATACATGAAATTCGCCAGGAATATCAGGAATATGTACTTGAAATTATGCGTACCATGAAGTCATGTTTCTATGACGAAACAGATGTGATACGACAGATAGACAACATTTGAATTGTTGTTGTTAAAATATTCGAAATCACAATAACGAGAATCGCGGTAGGAGGGCGTTGTTGTCTCAACAGCGTCACTTTGTCGCTCCCGTTATAAAAATGGATTTCTGTTATTCTGCTACCTAACGAATCTCATTGTATCCGCTTAATCAAAACAATGGTGTTATTTCAACAAAATAAAATAGATTTTTTTCTTCTTTATAAAAGATTATATTAGGCAAAAAATTTTAAGATGACAAAAATTGTGGAGATGCCGGGGATCGAACCCGGGGCCTTTCACATGCAAAGCGAACGCTCTACCACTGAGCTACATCCCCGCCTTTTTTTTTTAGTGCAGACATTTTGACCAGAACTGGACAGGGCCCCGTTTCAATGCGCAGTGTTTAATATCCTGCTTGTCTATAGGCCTGTTCGAAATTTCTACTAAGGTTAGCTCGTTCGTTCTTTTTTTTTTTTTTTCTCAAGAAACATATCAGCATATGATTGAAAACAACAAATATTTCAATAATAACTAAGCAATTGTGTAAATTCAACTAAAAATAGATTTTTTTCTTCTCATTAAAAGATGTATTTAAAATAAGTATATGATTAACATGATTAAAATTTGGACCCCAGTATACCTTCTATGTAAACTTCACTTTACAGTATACGGACGTGCTAAAAAATAACAAAAGAAATTATCTGCATTTGAAAACTAAATATGAAACAAACAACAAATAGTAAAATATGGAAATTTTATGTCAGGAATGTCAAATCCACGGCGATAAAGATAAACACCGCTAATTTAATTTATTTTCTTTTTTTTTTAATACCTCCTCTTTCGAACTTATAAATTCATTCGACGTGTCCGATTGTTGGATGCAATTTATATTAAGCATATTTGTACATATTTTGCAGATTGCGCTAAAGATATACTAAATATTTAAACTTTTGTAGCCCAGAAAAGATCTATTTTGCAAGAATTTACAATGCTTGGAGAACCGTGTACATAACTACTATAATATAAATGCCCTACTACTAAACAGGTATAAAGATCTAACGAATATAAAAAAAAAATTAGACTTTTCTGTGTTTATACCAACAACGTATATATAACTCATATATTATATATACCTATATATAACGGCAGCGTGGCCGAGCGGTCTAAGGCGCTGGTTTTAGGCACCAGTCCGAAAGGGCGTGGGTTCGAATCCCACCGCTGTCAATCTTTTGTTACGTTTTGATACGATGTCTTTTTTTAAATAGACAATATATTAAATATGTGAAACATATTTCTATATATGTTACTGCTTCTCGTAAGTTTATTTATTTAATTATTTAGGATAAAAAAAGAAAGATCAAGTAATGATTATATAGAAGACTTGAAAGTGAATGAACAAATTTTTGTAGATACCTAATAATAATAATAGAAATGCCTAAAATTTGCGAATGCACAATAATCGCAAGTCTTTTGAAATGTTCAATATTTAAAAGTGAACAAATAGATAATATAAGGTTTTAATTGTCGTTAATAATAAATTGTTAAATGAGAGTGAAAATTAAACAAAATGTTATAATTAATTATCTCTAAAAATAATGCCGAATATATTTAAATTTCTATACTTTATAATACATATATGTAATTATAATGACATGCGCATATAAATATATTTATCAGCGTGCGCAAGAGCTGACAGAACTGTTGCAGTTTTAACCCTTTTTTGCATCAATTATCTCGATTTTTCGATGATTTCATCTTAATTTCTCGAGAAGAAAGAATTTTGAAAAAATGTTGCAACAAGATTTTCATATTATTTTCAAGTTTGGCACTATCGATTGCCGTCGAAAATATTGACAAACAACGATTAATTTCGTAAACCTTCGTGGCAATTTTTTATTTAAATAAAAAAGATATTTATACAAATCATGTGTAAATATTTAAATAAATTATAAGTAACAATGAATTTTATGTGCGATCTTATTATAAATATTACTTATTAATCCGAAGGAATTAATAAAAATTATTAACATTAAAAATAAAAATAATGTCGATTAAACAATTATTTATTATATATTTATTATATTGTAAAATTAAATTAATTTTTATTGATAATTACGAAATCGTCATAATTATTGCTATACAATTAATACTTTATAATCCGTCATTTTACTAAGTATATAACGCAATTATAAAACAATCGTACAAAAATTTTTAAAATCTATGTTATTAATAAAATGTAATTCGTAGTAATACAAGACGCAATAGATGATCATAATTTTAAATTAAAAACCAAAAAGATTGGAGATGCCGGGGATCGAACCCGGGGCCTTTCACATGCAAAGCGAACGCTCTACCACTGAGCTACATCCCCACATACGTACGAAAAAACCATATTGCACGTTATTTTTTTCGGACCGAAATATATTAGAAATTCATTTTAATTTGAAATCCATCCTCTTAGATTATTTATATAATAATTGTTTCATAATTTGTCTTTAATATTTGCCAATTAACAATTAAGCTTATAACACTGCGGGCAATTTTCTCGGTTTCGCGCCCTAGTGTGAAAATTACATCGTCGTATTAAATAATATATTATGCATCACGTGCGAAATATCGAACCCCAACGAATGTGATTGTCTCACTCGCTTAGGTCGTGTGTCAAACTTCACACTCGTGAATATCGATAATTACGCCCTTTATATGTACATGATATACTATTCTTAATTTCCATTTATTGGCCGAAAAATCTCACAAAATTTAGAACATTCATTTGTTGAAAACAACGAAAAGGACAAGAAGCATCGAACAATTAAGTCTGGAAAAATTCGACCAAATTGTGATTTTTTAAATTTTTAAATCCAGAAGTAACAACCTTTAAAAATGAAAAAAAAATAACTAAAAGTGCAGCATTAATTAATTATGCCCATCAATCGAATTATATTTAAAATATCTTCTACATATTTCATATACTCTAATCTAATGTAATCAGTGTATTAATCAATACATTTAAATAGAAATGTGTAATGTCAATGAAATTTTAAACATAGATGATTCTTTTATTTGACTATACTGTTATTATTGCTTTAACAAAATTAAACGCTATACCAAATTATTTTTTTAACAGTTTTAATAAAAATCGAAAAATTCATTTACGATAAATAAATGTGGAAATATTATATTTACTTTTTAATTTACTTTTACATTTTTAACAATAATTAATCATTAATAATTAAAATTTAATGCTGAAAATATTTAAAAATATTTATAATTATAAAAATTATAGAAATATAATCATAAAATTTACATTATAAAAATATTTATAATGCGTAATAATTTTTTTTTAACAAATTTAACTAATTGTTTTTAACTAAACTAATATTTAGATAATTATAGTTTTTAAATGTTTTGTAATAAATGAAATTTGTCCATATAAAATTAAAAAAAAAACCTTCTGAAATAACATTGACAAAATAATGAAAAAAAAAGAAAAAAAAAAAACAAAAAGATTGGAGATGCCGGGGATCGAACCCGGGGCCTTTCACATGCAAAGCGAACGCTCTACCACTGAGCTACATCCCCTTTTTATTGATCGTTCGGAAAAGCCGTTCATAAGGCAGCCGACCTACACCGAGTGAAAGGTCATCTTTTAAAGGAATAACTAACCGAGATTTATCACATAAATTGATATGTATAACATTTAGAATTTCAATGCAAAATTAAATCATTTATTTTTATGCATTATCATGGATGCTTTATGGAATTAAATTCATTTAATCGATAATCTACGTATCTCCAATTTTTCGCAAGATAAGAAATTTAATCATATATTTAAATTAGTAATTGTCTATTTTATCCGTTATTCCAATGCAATTTAAAAGATTCACCGATTTAAAAAAGTGTTGATTTTTATGTGAAATGATCTCATTCTGGATTTGGTTTTTAGGCAATGTTTTACCTATCAAGAGGTCCCATGGTGTAATGGTTAGCACTCTGGACTCTGAATCCAGCGATCCGAGTTCAAATCTCGGTGGGACCTGTTTTTTATTTTTTAAAAGTACTCATGTTTCATTTCACTAAGAACATGATTCGTAAACGATCGTTCGATTTTACACACTTTCTTATTGAAGTCTTGCAGCGTTCCTTATGCAATGTATATCGTTTCATGTCTAATGGTAATAATAAATATTACCTGCTATTATTATTCTAGTTTTAGTGAATATTTACTAATTAAAATAAATCGAAACACTTAATTAACATTTAATTTATTTCTTCGTTTATTTCACTTGTTTTTTAAATGGACTTTCTTCTCACTTAAAACCACATTCACTGCACGACATTATAATATTTTGTTATGTTTTTAATTGATAAGACGTATATATATTTATTTATGGAATGGACTACGAGAATGTGAATTGAATTAAACTAACTCTATAAGAAACTCAAGTCTATTATGTAACTAATCGTATGTGTTAATGTTTATAATAATGTTTATAAATATTTATAAATATTATAAATAAAATAAATATAATAATGTTAACAAAAATGAAACTAAGCGTAAACTAGGGGCTTCGCCCCTGCGGCCTTCGGCCGCCAACCCCACCAGGGGGCTCCGCCCCCTGGACCCCCGGCGCGCTTCGCGCGCAGCTCGCTTCG
>JAPYZR010008184.1:0-17609 GCA_030522945.1 Trichopria nigra | reverse complement strand
GATTTCCACCAAAAAATTCCCAAAATCGAAGAATCGGAAAAATTTTTGTTGGTGAATTCAATACTTCGCCCGCCTTGCGTCAGGCGAAGTAATTACCTGTTTCTTATACAAGATTGTAAGACATGTTATGTGATAAACCACATTTCTAATGTAAAATTTTGTCATTGTATCTTTTTTTAAAATCTATCTTATAAAAGAACGTACGTACAGTTTCACATACATTTTTTATAGGATTCAATCGCTTCAAGTGACTTAATATGACAAACTGTGATCGGGCAATTCAACCCTTAGACAAAGATCTGCTTAACGCCTTAATTCATTATTTACATTCAAACAAGTTCGGCGTCGATACACGTGCCGTGCCATATGACGAGCGTTGCAAAACGTCGCTTTGCATGCAAACACTTGATCGGGGGAAGATTGGTAGAATGCAACGCGAGGACTCGTTGTACTGTGGGATGCAGCATTGTTTAAGCCTTCTCTATTTCACAGCAATAGTGCGAATAGGCATTTAATGTTCAGTTAACCGAACCGTACTGACACGTACTCAACTTTTTTTTCATTTATACTAATGAAATTTCTCAAATCATACTTGGTCTTTTGTTCACACGACAAAAATGTATATAGAAATAAGGACGAAAACAGAGATGCCAACTGCCCAAATCATATAAACCCAATTAGCATTGGACGCGTCCATGATTCGTCCATGATTCGTCCAATTGTCGCCATTCGTCCATGGACCCCATCTACATTTTAGACATAACAATTGTATCGATCTAACCTAAGTGATAAATCCTTTCATTCCTTTAAACAAGGATTTACATCTATCCCTAAAGACATTTATGTAACAAATATTTAATAACAATTATGAAAATGTTATGCAATTGTTTCCTTCTGTTTGAATGAAAATTCCTGTTGTCAACTGTTCCTGACGCGCCATTTTGTCAAGACGACCCGCACTCTATATTCTCAAACGATTTAATAACCAAACAACTGTCGATAAAAACGGATCGAAAACTATTTCTACTTGTGAAATAAAGAGGTTTTCCTTTTGGGTCTTGATTATGACACTGGTGACGACATTTTTTTTTTTTAGTAATAATCTCAATATACATTTACGACTTGGAAGTTCTTCAGCATTTCATAAAAGACAACCGCGGTATAACTTTTATGGTGCATATTCAATATTTAAAATAGTAGAGTGTACCCGCCTAAAACCCTACATTCTTCAATTCGTCTAGATAGCTGCCTTAAGAAGAATAGCTAATCCACCATAAAAGTCCAAATACACGTTGATTCTCTGTACAAATCCGGTCTCCATGGGTTTGTTTCGCTTAAGGAACTTTTCGTCAGACTTTAGAAATGACTCAAAAGTGGAAATGAGGAATGTAGTATAAGTACTTGACGATTTAGTCTAGTTTCTAAATCAATTTAGAAAATGAAGCTTGATTCAAGTGAAATTAAGACAGACCTTACCCTAATTAAAACTATACTTGGGCCAAATCAAAATAAGGTTAGATTTTTCTAATAAATTGTGCTTTCAGATTGAACTTTTTCACTGATTATTACATGTGATTTAAAAAGTGCCTTTTTCATCACCATGCTTTTCTTAGCCTTTCGGCTATTGTTCTGGCCAACATTCCATCGTTTTTTTTTTGCCAATTGTCCCCGATGCATGTGGCCTTTGCATCTTATTCGCGCCCTCCCTCCACTGGCTAACGAGATCTACTAGCCCTCACACACATACATATATAAATATATATAGATGTCTGCTGATGTGTACCTATGAATATCCGTCGAGGGGAGCTGCCTGGAACAATATATCAGTTTACAATGATAAAAAGCAAACACGGGAAATAACGTGAGGAATTACTGAACCAAACAATATGTCCCCTGTCTACTGGGACGCCGGCGAATATTTCGTCGCCGAGGCACATCTCGGAAAGATCAACATGGAGGACAGTAATTTAACAACGCGAAGGCGAGTCGGCGTTTTATTTCCAACAGGACGATTGTGCGCTGCGGCGTATACGGATGGCGGAGAAAACTGTCTCATTACCGTTGATAAAGGGCGGTACGACTTTGACACTGCGATATCCTCACAAACTGCGATCAATGAAAGAGAGTGGGTAATTTCCGCGGTTAAAGCTAGAAGCGTCCATTATTTCTGGATCCATATTTATAGCTATATATATTGTCATAGTGAATCCATTATTATATAATTAATTGTTTTCATAAAATCGCAATAGTAGATGTAAGGGTAGAACAATGATAGTGGTTATTATCATATATGTCTGTGCGTCAATCAACAAAATTTTGAAGAACGACTTTACATGTGTTTTAAGGATCCTGCTCAAGGGAAAACTATACCCAATGGGAAGACAACATTTTTTAAACTTTTTTTATACGTTTAAAAAAACGTTATAATGAAATATATGAAGGCGGTGTTATCAATCAAGGCGCTTTACCCAATGGGGAGAACACGTTTTTTAAACGTATATTTCACTATAACGTTTTTAAACGTATATTTCACTATAACGTTTGTTAAACGTATAAAAAACGTTTAAAAAACCGTTATGTTCCACTATATCGTCACACAGATATGTTCGAATAATTGACGTCCAGACTCGCACGTATGTTGGTCCAGTTTTTGTCCATTATAATACTCATTTGTATTTATTTCCATTGTTCATCAATCGAAAGTCCATTGTACTCCTATTGGACATATACTTGTGCTACGGACATACATTTCTGCACATTTATATACATTTTTGAACATTTGTGTACATCTATACACATTTATGTAGATTCGTCATTAAACAAAAAAAATTGCATGACATTTAATTAAACATACCTTAATGTTAATAACAGTGACATTTTCATTACAAGTACATACTATAGTGTGCACCAAAAGTGCATGAACTTTAACGACACTTTCAACGGTGTATAGAGTAAGCTGAAAGCGGTTGCACGTCGCATTAAAAATTCGGTGCTAAAGGCGGCCGCATTGACGCCGTGCTCGGGATTTCCATGAAACCTCGATAAGGCTATACGTAAGCACACACCTGGAGCATGATAAAAGGTGAGTAGTGTGTAGAGGCTTATAAAAATTGGCATTCTTTAGCTTGCGGGTGTCTCTTGGCGGCAGTGTATACACTCACGTAAGCTGCGACTAGTGAGGGTAGGCTCGAGTGTCCGAGCGTGTGGAGGGACACTATATACCGGGAAAGTTGAGAAAATGACTTTGAAAAGTAGACATAAAAAAAAGAGGAAAAGAATTATGACATAAAAAATGAAAATGTTCATGCTTGGTTCCTTCGATCGTTTATTCTTGATGTTCGTTCATCTGGTCATTCATTTTTTTTATCACCTTTTCATTTGTTCTTGGACTGAAACAGAGCAATTTTTATTTGTAATAGTGTATATTTATTTTTTTAACTTTAACTTTTATTCGTCCATGGACGTCCATTGGTCGTACGTTGAATGCCCGCATATACGTAACAATAATGAACGTCCAGACTCACACCCCTTACGGAAATAATGACACCCAAGTCGGTGTAAACACTAAAAAAATTGGGGTTTACACCCAATTGGGTGTCATTTCGGACACCGAACATATTTTTTTCTGTGAGGGACGTACGATCAATGTACATCCATCCATTAGAAAACATACTTATGGTCACATCCACTGTACATCCAGTGTACGTCCAGTATCTGTAAACAATGGACGACCCCACCAGTGATAACTGGACCTGCATTAAACGTACTTGTACTATCTGGGAATGGAAGTTCACCAATCGATGAGCGATAACGACAGAAAAGAAGGTGTTTAATAAATGAAATGAACATATTATAAAATGACGGAGCGCCGCCGAGAAAGTACCAGAACGGACAAAGAAGGCGTAAGTGTGGTTGAAGAAGAAAGGAACTAAAAACAGAAACAGAGGGAAAAGAGGGTGGTTTGGAAGCCCTGAGGTCTGCAGGGACGGCTTTTCGTCAGTCTGAGCATTCCTTTGGCTGGTCGCGTTAGCGAAGACTCACATGTGCGCTGTAGTGGTGACGGCAGCGAGCAAGAAATAGTAGACAATTCACAATTAGCAAACACAAACAGAACTACGAGAGGCTTCAAGTTAGTGGGGCGGGATTCGCCGGAAGCAAATGGCGGGGAGTTTCTGGTCGCGAAGCGACCAGCTAGGCAGTCCCCGAGCATCATATGCCTCTACTCCAGAATCGCTCCTCTTCGTCTCTTTGCTGCGCGGACGAGTACGAGACATCACCGAGAAACGTACTGGTGTTGTCATCGGTGTGTATTTTCGAGATAACGGGTGTCCCCGAAGCATTTTAATTAATTAAATTTAACATGAAAAGTTAATTTTACTGTTTTCATACTTCACAACAATGTCATGGGACTTTGGGAATACATTTTTATCATAATACTTTTGGAGGAATTGCATTTTTGGCTCATGATGGCGATACTACCTGTGTTATCACGTCATTTGTGTTTGAACGAAAGAAGATACTAGAAAAGTTGTATATATTGAATGTAATCTACTAAAACGCCTCTATACACCATCGGAGTTAGACCCAAGAATCAACTTGGTAATGCTAAAGAAGTTATGGAACTGATCACCACGTAAATTCCCTTTCACGTTTTATTGGAAATTCATTCCAGATTCCCATCTTTGCTTGTCACATCCGGTTCTATGGCTGTATCAATCCCCATTTCCATTTTACTGAAAATTGGTTCTGCATACATTCCCATCTGTCACTTCCGGTTCGCCGACTGTACGGAATGTAATGAATGCATTGTTCGGACTACTAATTTTGGATATTCGCTCAAAGTTTTCGTACTTGGAATTGTCTTGCAGGTGGAGGACCACCTTGAATAATTTCTTCTGAAACTTTCAAGACAGAGCGAAGACGGTAATGGAATAAGTTCACTCCAACACTGAGAGAATGTGTTTTTATATGTTAAACTTTACACTGATGGAAACTACACAATACTCGATGAAACGGATAAATCCTATACTTTCCAAGCAAATCATTGTCATTTGCAGTGGTAATTATCGCATCGAGCAATGTCGTGTGCAAAGCAATCGACCATAATCATCGCGAAGATTCTGAAAAGGCTCACCGAGGCCCGGAGGGCACTATTCTTTGTGCTCGGGCAACTTTGTATATACGCGTGATCCCGTCGCAGAAATATATAAGAAAAATGTCCTGGAAATCTCGACAACTTTAAAACTCATTTACTCCCGGTAATGTGCGTGCTAATGGGCGCGATTTGCGCGAAGGACTTATGTAAATGAGGGGTAAGAAATTTGTTCCTTTGCCATCTGGCGCACCCGGTATGCACTGCGCGCATCGGACTCTCGCCGTTGAGTTGGAACACTTCAAGTCCCAACCAGTTACGGCAACAATAGGCTTTGTCTTCACGCCGTCGGCGCTCGCAAATTGGTAGAAATCTTGATTAAAGGTGCAATTCCGCTGCTGCTGCTGCCTACGGACAAATATGAATTGCATCCCCAGCGCGCCCACGCCGCGCCCTTACCCCTGACTCTAGCGACGAATGAAAATGGAAAATATTACGTTCCAAGGAGTACTCGTGGCTGATAACATTAACTCGTGCATTCCTTTTCGTTTCGTTATCTCGTCTGACGGGTATAAAAATGCACATTTTGTATTTGGAGCGCGAAATAAGACATTATTTCTCATTCGGGGGGTAAGTTGACCGGTGTTTCGTATTTTTGAGGTGCAAATTACCCCGATATTGAAATATTTCCGCAATATTTCAGTGTGATGTATGTCAATACAATATTGAAGAAATACTTCAGCAATATTACGGATGTATTACGTGGCAATCTATTAATAGTGTAATATATTACTGAAATAGTTTGTCAATACCAAACAGTGGTATGTCCTCACGTAATATTTACTGACACGTTGCCATAACATTACTCTATAGAGGATATATCCTCCCGATATATACATATTATAAATGTTGAGGAAATATTACAGGGTGTGGTACATATCCATGTAATATTGTTGAAATATTACAGCAACTATGAAATCCATGGTCTTTTGTATAAATTTCATTCGATTAAGCAAACTGTCGTCCCTGTTTGTGGGTATATCCGTTCGATTGGGATTGTATAAATTTGTGGGTATGGACTTACGAATTTTACATTTTATGTATCGGTGCTCGGAGTGGCAGTATATTTGCATCAAGGAAATTAACCCTATTCGATTCGGCATTTGGAAATCCCAGCGTTAGCAAGTTTGTTAAGCGGCTGGTACACCGCTGGTGTACCCCGAAGGCACCACACCACATGCGAGACTCCTCTCATGCGGCAGCGGCTCTCACACCACAAAACTGAATCAATTTACATAACGATAATTGAGATGTACATGAAAGGCCCGGTCGAGCTCTTGAAAGCGCTGCTTTGAATCCTGGATGGAATTCGAAACTGCGCTTTAAAACGCATTAACACTTTCGGAAACATATCATAACCGCGTACACATCAGCATGTAGTTTCAGGAAAGGAAGATTGGTATCTATTTATTTACTTTCTTGAAAAATCTGGGATTAAATGTTGCACATTTAAAAAATCTACGATTTTATAGCTGTACTGGTTGAAATAGAAATGATCAAATTTACAATAAAACTAGGGGTGGATGTAGGTTTGTCGATCCTAGTGAATTTTTCCAGTCTTGTATACTATAAGAATCGTTGGTCAATGTTCGAATTAGTTTATGGATTGGTTTCAAGCAGTGTTTAATATGGTCATCTAGAATATATGACATAAAGAAAACTCAACTTAGATTCGAGTTTGGAAAACTGATCAATATATAACCGATTGTCATCATGCACACGGAGCACTGCGCATATGTGATCCTAGCAATCCGGATCAACTATAGACTGACTGTCTGGTTGGTTTTTGACTCTGTTCCAACTATCAAATTCGTACTTTCGACTATTAATCGACTACAATTTTATATATTCGTCTTATTTTTAATTAATTTACAGTCGGTTAATAGTCGAAAGTACTTGAATAGTCGAAAATAGTTGGAACATCAGAGCCAAAAACCAACCAAACGGTTTACAGTCGGTTTAAAGTCGGTCTATAGTTGGTCGGATTGCTAGGGATCGCCCCCGTCAACTATTGCGCAGGTGTTAATCCCTTCAAGAACCGTTGGTTATGTGATAAATCATCTTGAATATTCCGAATCTTTCTTCATTATTATCGACCAACAATCCACAAACTGAAATTACTTTTAGGCATTGTTTGGTGTGTGTTATTTATGGTCTGAAATGACGATGACTATTTGATTCCGAGTACTTTTTGCAGAATTTTAAGTGCTAGTTCATTATAACTATGATATATTTTATTTGCACCAAGATGTAAGATTTTTTACATTTTTCATGTCTATTGTTGATAATCGGAGATATCTCGATTTCTAATTGGTCAATTTCAGAAAACCGTTTTATTCGGTACACAATTCCAATTTTTTTTGAGTATTTTTCGATATTTTCCTCGAAAAACTAAGAAAGATACAATTTTTCAAATTTTTGTACATTATTTTGATGAAGATTGTGGTTATCTCGACGTCTAATTGGTCAGTTTAAAAAAATCGATGACTTTTGTTCGGTACACAATTTCGAGTGTTTTGAGTATGTGTTCATAATTATTATGACCACGTTGTCTTTAACAAATTAAGCAATATATATATATAAGAATGTTTAAGTTTAGTATACATTTGTTTTCTCAAAAATCGGGAATATCTCGATTTGTAATTGGTCAATTTTATAAAACCGATGACTATTTTATTCGATACACAATTTCGAGTATTTTGAGCCCTCGTTCGTAATTTTCCTCAATAAACTAAGAAAAAAATAATGTTTTAAAAATCAGTACATTCTTTTGTTCCAGATTGTGGATATCTCGATTTCTAATTGATCAACTTGAAAAGATCGATATTTTTTCAGCGAATTTAGAAACATTAATCATTTTATTTGTAATAAAATTAATGTTATTTATAATAATAATAATAAACGACTTTATTGATAAAAGAATAAAATGTACAAAGATTGATCGAAATATAAATATAATTAATTTAATTTTTTTTTAAATTGCGTTTTTATGTACATTTATGTAATTGTTACATAAATTTGCACAAATTTTGTACACTTGTTACATATTTCTGTATTTGCCGGGCTATTATGTGATACCTTTACTTACAAATTAACTGCATCTATACCAAATCATACTATCCTTAAAAACAGTAAAATCAATTTATCTACGGCTCCGTTTCGGCTGAAAATAATTATCTTCAATGACCTACAGTTGATAATGCAGTTCACTATTTTATTCAATACCAGCAATACCCGAACGTTATGTCGGTAATTGTATTGCCAATCATTTTTTCAGCAAATTTTAAATATTTATACACATACTGCCTTGTGAGATCGGCTTGACTTGGATGCATCCATTTCACTAATATGATGATGGCTGAGGTTTCCGTCTAACCTAAATAATCCCCGTCCCAATACAAAATAGTCAAAGCATGCAAGAGGAATAATTAATAAATGCTACAGATACATGTTTAATAACAACACGTTATTATTTTATTTCCACTTCAATTGAATGTAGTGTACAACGCAATTCAATCAACGCTTACTTTCTCGACACAATTTTAAAAGTAGCGTTAAAAGCTCATTAAAAATCGTAAAAAAGTAGAAAATTAATGTCTACGAATTTTTAATACAAAATTAGTCTATACATTGCGGTAGAAAAAGGAGGCTTGCTCCTTAAATTGATTTTCCACTCGCACGAGGGAATTAAAATCTTAAATTCATTAAATTACAAAAACTCATCGTTATTCTTACGCATTATTAATTTTTACTAGAAAGACAATGTATTGTCGTTTTTTTTTTTAGTAAAAAGAAAATAAAAACTTTCCAATAAATATTGATTCGACGACCGACGCGCATGCGCTGGCACAGCCATGCCGTCCAATACCTGACTGCTTATAAACTATGTGCAATTATTCGTTCAGACTCGCGCCTTTTTACCGACACCATTGGCATCTGTATTTGGACAAGAATCGCCCGATTTAGCGTTCGCCTCTGATGGGCAGCTTCGTTTTCTCTGGCCGGTGGGCGAAATTTGTTTCAGACACTCCACGTCATTGAAGACCACCTGAGCTCCACCGCCACTTGTTGGTACAATGTCCGCCTAAAATATTTATTTTTAAATGTTAGATACCGACGGGTGCTTCATTTTTATCTATATTTTTACATTTTACATTTATTTCTTTCCTTTTAGAGAAAGGACTATACATGAATAAGTTATTGTCTTCAAAAGCTTTGGTAATTTGTAGCTGAAGCACAAAACAAAAAGCTATAGACTGTGTGCATACTAACACAAACTCATGAACACTTTGAACGCCCTCTTTCTGGGGTGCTGTAAGTTCTCGGGTGGTATTTTATGTATATGTACATAACCACACAACTCACGCCTGCAAGTTTGCGTTAGTTTGCACATAGTCCATAGATTGTTGACAATACATACTGACAATATTGGCTTTTCTAACCTCATTTTTTAATCCCCTTTCGAAATGTACATATAAAAAATTATCATACTTCTGAAATTATTTTACATTATTAAAAAATGTTCAGCTTGATTTTCCTTCTGTTTAATTAGTCACAATACAGATGGCATTTTGGCATTTTGTTCTTGACATTCCGAATTAAATGTAATTAATGAAAAATGTAAATTAATGTGTACTAAAATATTAAAAAAAAAAAAAAAAAAAAAAAAAAAAAAAAAAAAAAAAAAAAAAAAAATAAAAAAAACAAAAAAAACAAAATAAAAAAAAAAAAAAAAAAAAAAAAAAAAAAAAAAAAAAAAAAAAAAAAAAAAAAAAAAAAAAAAAAAAAAAAAAAAAAAAAAACATTACACTTGTAAAGAGCGACCTCCAGTTTATTTTAAGATAATACATAAGTTTCGTTCATTAATACTTCCAACAAATTAGGGAATATTTTCAATTTTAAAGTCGATTAAATGCAAATTTTTAGGTTAGGAAATGTTCAAATTGACTTATGACGGTAGCAGGAGAAATTGCACAAATCACTTGAAAAAAATTTTAGACACGGAATGTCGTTATCTATCCAACAATCGTTAGATATTGAAATGAATAAGAATACCTTCATTTACTCATTTTTCTAAAGTTTACTTCGTCCATTTCGAATGTTTTCAAATCCAAAAATAATTTATCCAAAATATGAATGCATTTCAATCAATTTTATAAATAAAATACTTCTCAATCATTTTGAAAGCATCTGACAACAAAATTAGAAACTATAAAATTTAGAAAATTCTAAAAATTCTGCAATATCCATCTTTTATTGGCCAAGAATCGATTTTTTTAAATTATCAAATAAAAAGTTGCACACGATTTAAAAGAAAAACATGCTTTTCTATTTTCAATTTACTCCATGTTATTATGGGAAATTGCATTTAAAATGTCTCTAAAAGTCATGTTAAAAATAATTGCCAGATAGGGAAATTCCGAGAAATAATTTTCAAAATGGCGCACAAAACATATCCATATAAAGTACATTTTTATTTGAAATATCGTAGCCATGCGCACAAAATCTTAAAACTTAATGGTATTTTTTTGTAAAACTTATTTTTGAGATTATTAGTCACAAATCCGGAGGTAGTTTTTAAAAATTCAAAATGGCGAATTAATTTAAAACAATTTCGTCCGCCACATTGAATCCGACATTTTGAATTCTTAAAAATCAATATCAGATTTGTGATCAGCCACAGCTCTTTAATAATAATGTTTGTAAACATCCATGAAGTTTTAAGACTTTGTGCTTGTGTCTCTGATATTGTAAATAAAAAATTAACTCTGTCGCCATTTTGTCTGAGCCATTTTAGGATTTTTTCCTCCGAATACAACATTCATTTTTTACACGATATTTGTGATTTTTAAATGCAATAAATTCAAATTAAAACAAACAAAAATTCGTGTTTATTAAAAATCATGTTTTTTTTTTTAATTACGTATAAGTTTTTTACTTGAAAATTTAAAAAATGTTGGCATCAACCGTTTGAAAGAGCGATTCTTGGCCAATAAAATGCGGCTAGATTTTTTGTTGAAGAACAAAAATATAGGGTCAAACTTCTCGAAGAAAATTTTGTACATTTGGTCTTTTATGGGATTCTACAGTAGAACAGTTACCGACCGAGCTTTCCAAAAATAAAAGTTTATCGTTACAAACAGTTAAAGACCCGCATTTCTCGGTTTTACTAAAAAATGATAAAAAATAAATATACATGTTGTTATTTTATTTATTCATCACCAAGAGTACAATGTAACATGACACGAGGAATGCAATAAAAGATTAATATAATCCAATTGTTCATTTTGTGATGAGAAGTAGGCGCATACTATTTCCTCCTGAAGAATTTCCAAATTTTATGTGTAACCGGCTGTATAAAAAAATAAAAAAAAAAAAACTCATAACTCAAGGAGATACAAAAACCGTAATGCTATAAGACAAAAATGAATCTGACCATTGTGCTTTCATTCAGTAATTTCCTTTTTTTTCGAAAAGCTAAAATTGTGAAAACTAAAAAAGATAATGTTTCGTCTCTGGTTTTCTTTTCTTATCGGTAAGGCTCACTATTCCCTGTCATGCAAGGCTAAAGTAACTTCTACGTTTCACGCAATGCATTGGCAATTCGAGTAAAGTATATGTTAAATACAATTAACAAATATAGATTGATCATTCGTTAGAGAAATCTAAGCAATGTTTATAAATGCGTATGTGTTTGTCAGCAATACATATTACAATGAATGTGATACGGATTATACAAGTTATTGACGTTTTAATGGAGGTGACTTAGAAACTAAATGTAATTGAATCTTTAAATGAAAAGAAACATGTTTATTTACAAATTTGTACATAATTCTTCCATTCTCAATTATTAGAAATACATTCATTTATGAGATGCAAGCAAAATAAAGTTGCATGCATGCCTGTAGTGTGTGTATTTAGGGTATCGGATACTGTATTTCGGTCTTTAGAGTATGGAAAATCGAAACAATATAAAATCGGATGCAGAAAATGTACCATGAAAACAATCAGGAAATGCAGTTTTGGAAAACAGTGCAATTGACACTCAAACGGTAACAGATAACTATTTTGCACCCCAGTGCAAAATAGGAAAGATAATCATTTATCTGCGACTAACCTTGTACAATTTTGTTTCCAATTCTCCAGCAGAGTCGTGTTCTTGCGCGGTGAGGCAATACCTAGATGCCCCGTCTAATATTTCCTTTGGTGAGGTGAGTTTGGATACGCTACGCCTGCGTCGCATATGAGGTTGTAGCACCGAGCCTACAGGAACCAAGGAGTCTGGCCTGTGGTCTACCCACCGGTCTGCACTATGAGATCGTCTGTACCTGCTATTTGCAACTGGTACACGTTCCCGACGCGACCGTGCAACACTACTTGGTGTTTTTGAGGATAATCCATTTCCAGGAGTACTTGGGTGTTCAGAACTCGGGGCTAACTCCTTTGCGATAGTATTCACTCCATTGTCATCTACGAGTATTTGTTTCACCATCCTCAATTTGTTCTCTTTATCCTTCATTTGGCTCTGATCAAATGAAAAATATATGATTTTATAACCTCGGAACGAATGATCGTTTAATAATTATTTGCTATTACAAAGTCATTGACACAATTGTATGTGAAAATGCCAATTTAAACAATACTTTCATACGTTAAGAATGGGTTACATATGTACGTGTAGCACACAAATATATCCGTCCAAAATCGACTTACTTGTAATTGTTCACGCTGTGCTTTCAACTTCACTTCTAGTTCACGGTTCATTTTCTCTGCTTCCGCTTGCATCTTAGTGTTGTACTTATGTTTTACTCTTTGCTTGTCAATTATTCGTTGATTAAGAACCATATCTCTTTCCCTTAACTATTGAAAAAATCGACATATAATAACTAGCAATTTACGTTATTTCTACAATAAAATTATTCCATTTAAATAAAGAATTCATATCTAACCTCTTGCTGCAAAGCACGAATTGTGTCATTCGCATTATTTAATTTACGTAACAAAGTGTCTATCTGCTCTTCTGATTTGCCCATGGAATGTTCCATTGCAGATATCTATGTAATTAAAAATTTATATTAGTCGTGAAATATGTCAGTTTTTATAATTACAAATTATTGTAAAATTATGCTCAAGATTTCAATGCGATTTGAAAATTTCATAATTATTACGGCAAAATATCATACCCTTTTCTTTTGTTGAGTGAAATTAGCATTCAGCGAAGCATTCTCAATTTTCAGGGTTGTGTTTTCTTGCTCTATCACTGTCAACATTTTTCTAAAGTCTTGTTCTAAACAAATAGAATGATAAATATAAATTATATTTTAAAAAAGTATTCTACAAAATTCTAAATAAAGGCAAAATTGTAATATTTTTCATTTTTAGATAATTACGTTTTTCTTTAAGATCCTTCCGTAAAGTATTCCTTTTGTGAATCCTTGCCTCCAATATACTCATCAAATTTGTAATAAGATCATCGGTATGCGGGTTTGTAAGTGGCGTGTCGGGAAGTGTACTACCAAGGCTGCAAAGAATTTTCGAAATTTATTTAAACGAAATTAATAAAATAATTTTAATGAATTTATTAAAACTAACCTGTAGACCAAAGCTAAGTCGATTTCCAAATTTTCAGCATCAATGCGACCTTCACGTTCTAGCCTGGTACGAGCTTCCTTAAATATCTATAAAAATGGTAATAACATTTTTTTAAATTCTTGGAAAACGATAAGTAGTAATTGGATGATTACATTTCTATCAACACAATTAAATTATTAGATGATTATTCTTATATTTTACCTTATTTGCTTGACGTCTGCCAGGTGTGAAACCAAGATCCAATTTTGAAACTACAGGTCGTGCTACTTGCACTTCTTGAGTCATTTCTGCGAATTTCAGCACTTGCTAAAGAGAAAAAAAATAGTTTCATATAGCTAATTTATAGATAAATTGAAACAAATGAATTTAACATTTGTAGATGCCCTTAATACAAAGAATTCATTTACTTACTATAGTTTCATCATAATCATCAACTCTCGGATTAACGCAAACAATCATTCGAACTTGTCCTTCTCCATCAAAATAATTTTTGAATAAATGTGTCAGCTTTGAATCACGATAAGGAACCATTTTAGCAGTGCCTTGTGTCTGATTTTCTCTTAAAATCTCCAAACATGACCGTAAAGTCATCAAAGAATTATTGATATTACCGGCTTCTCGTAATCTCTGACCAGTATTCTTGGTCCGATTTGTACGTTCGCTTCCAGCAAGATCGACAAGAGAAAGTTGACTGATACATATTACACGTTTATCCAATATTACTTGTTCACCGTCATTATCTAACGGTGCCTGTACAAATAACGAATTTTTTAAACTGAAATTGTAAATGTTCTAATAATTACAGATGGAAAAGAATACACTACCTGAACAAGACGTATTGTGAAAACATTATGTGATCTACTCGATTCTGCATTTAAAGCTGTATGCGCAACCCGTCGTTTCCGCTGTCCTCGCTGAAATACATCGAAAGCTTCTTCTGCACTTTTTACCTCGACTTCAGTTACTGCATGAACATACATATTTTTACTTCCATCCTCACGTACTATTTTACTTTGTAAAACCCTAGAAATTTAACGGTACATTTTTTATTATAGATATTCTTTATTTAGTTTTAATTTTGTTTTTATATACAGTGACAGAATATAATACTTACTTTCCCCTAGCTTCTTCTTCGTCTAATAAATCATATACACTATTATTGTATATCTCAACATACGTAACAAAAACTGCATAAGCATTATCTGGATCAACTCCGATCATTCTCGAGTCCTCACATTCTCTGTTTATCATTGGATTACAATCGGTATCACTATCTGCCCTTCGCCTATAAATAACAATTTATTAACAATATGTTGTAAAAGGTTTAAATAGAAGTGTGACGAGCATTCCTCCTTATACTTCATGATATTTCAATTACGATATTATAATTTGACATCTACGTCTTGATACGCATATAAAATAGTGATATTACTATACCAGAGCTACATTGTAGAATTTATTTAGATTATGTGTATTATTATCGAATGCCCAAAAGTAAGAATTAACGGTTAAATGCAAATAACTTCCGTATTTTTATTGCGTAATTTGTACTTGAATATATAATGGTTCACAATTTAGAACTGTAATATGTAAACAAATGGAAAATAATATTACAAGAATATTATGAATTTAAAGTCCATATTTATATGCAATTGCGAATTTATTATATGTACATTAGAGTAATAGTAGCTAATATTTAATGTTCAATAAATAAATAAAATTATAATGCAGTGAAATTAGCGACAGAATATGCATAACGTGAAATATTGCGAAAAGAATAAATTACAGTAAATCTTTAAACTTACAGTCGTGAAGTTTTGGGGTTTCGTGGAGTAATAATAGCTGAATGAATTTCATTTTGTCTCTCTTGCATAGCATCTGCATCACTTTGCACGTCAAAGCCATTAAGCTTATCAGGCATGAAAACAAATTTCTTAGCTTGATAGTTTGATATACTGTTAAATAACACATCAAGGCACCGTGGCATGATTCCAATGTCATTAGGCTCACCCATCATTGTGTATGTTTTTCCACTACCTGTAACTCCGTATGTAAACAATAAACCATTTTTACCATGGATTAGGTTTTCAACCAAAGGAAGCGCAACCGCTTCGAAAACATCTCGCTGTTTAAGAGATTCAGTAAACACATTACTGAATGTGGTCTGTATCTCCTTTTGTATATTAGCATTCCTAAAGTTTACAGCAGACTCTGGAGGTGATACAACGATTGTAGAACTCGAAATAACTTTCATACAAGAAACATCATTCGTGAATGGCATCGGACGTAGACGACAATATACTTGGACAGGGTCCTTGCAATTCATATTAAGTAACCGAGGTCGAATGCATGGCTTCCGAGCCGATGTGGGAGGTTTTCGTCTAATTTTAAAAAGGATAAATATTACAATACATTAATTTGTAGGCACAATTTACAAAAGCATAGGTTAATGTTTACAAAAGTATCAAATGTCTTTTTACAGTTTTACCATAGAGTGAAAACTTGCGTGTGCAATGACAAAAAGTATACAATTTTAAGCAAAAAGATGAATGTAATAAAGAGCAATTTAATATTTTAATACGTACGCCGACTTCATTTTCGAAAACTGTCAAAAGATTATTGTACAACTGCACACTTCCAAGCAGCGGCATTCAGTAAACACAACCGTTGAGGCTTTGCGCCGGATGAGATCTGGGATAATATCAGCGTGCAGAGAAGCTGAAGGGATCACAGACTGGAGTTGTTAGTTGTTGTTTGTTCTGTGCTGGAGATACTGACTCATGAGTCGTATAGCCGCGCAATGATGCCCAGCCGCGGGCGGTTGACAGCCAGTTTGAAAATATCAGGAACGATGTACTGAAAATGGCATCCCATAACTATATCATACCATATTTTATAGTTTATGCGTGAAATTTTCGTTTGTAAATGTATTAAATTCATAATATCGTGCATTAAAATCTATGTAATGATATATATTGACGCATTGTTTTTGTTTATTTATATATTATTTTGCTACAATTGTTAATTCGGGCCCCCTATAGTTCGGGAAGCTTCAGAAGAAATATTAAGCCGTCCCTGAACCTTAAAGGCCGAACACCCATGAACAGGAATTTCAGTACGGCCAACGAATATAGTATGCGTCTATATTCGTTGGTACGGCGAAAAACTGATATTGCTTTCCGATTGGTCGCGTGCTCGACATCTTTAAAGATGCATCTTGTTTCTCTTCGCCACTCAGATGACTTAGAAGAAATTTCTGTGACATCCCTCATTTTTCCAGTGAACGTTTCCTGGAGTAAAAGTTACTCTTTAAAGTAAGATTTACTCTGAAATGTGTTCATTGGAACACGAGTAAAATATCACAATATAAATTTTTCCCTAGTCGTCCATCTTTGCAATCTTTGCTGATTTGAAATTAAGCGCGTTACCATTTCTTGTCTTTCACTCCGACCAAAAGTCCGATTTTACAAATACATTATGTGATGTGAATATAATAATCGTCATTCTGGTATAGAAACTCGATCAGATGGATGGCTAGGAACAAATTTTTATAGAGATATTTTACTCGTGTTCCAGTGAACACGTTTCAGGGTAAATCTTACTCTATAGATTACTAGTAAATTTTACTCCAGGAAACGTTCACTGGAAAACGGCCATTATGAAAGGAAATGTTGCAGGAAGAAGCAGAGAAAACCAGAGGAAAACAAATTATAAGATACCGAAAGTCATTCGCAAAAATCATTGACGACGAGCGATCTCTCTATACTATAGTCGAGTCACTAAATGTTTTCCCTTTTGGAATCTAGGCAGTCTAGGCTCGCCGCTTCTCTCCCCTCCAGCGCGTCAATGCTCGACGCGCGCACGA
>JAPYZR010008180.1:0-18323 GCA_030522945.1 Trichopria nigra | reverse complement strand
AATCACCCTTCCAAAGCCCAAATTTTGAAAAAACGTTTCAATCATTTATAATTTACATTTTTCGTATTTGGAGGTTAGGTCGGTAACTGTTCTACTTTAAAACCACCTTAAGACTTCAGAAACGTTCCAACTGTCACATTACACGTTTTTACCGATACCTTGGAAGGATTGTAAAAATGTACACTTGATTACACTCATTCGTGATCACGTGTAAATTGAAAAATCCAACTTTCGATACGATATATATCGAGGAATCGAAAAGAGCCTGCTGCTTTTCGCGGTACCAGACGCATTATTATGCTTTGCCTCGAGTTTCGATAAATGACAAAACATTCCGATTCAAATAATAATATATACGCATTTACGTGTCTTCCCCACACTCGTCGTAACAAAGGCACATCGTGGCACAATTAAAATCAGCAATTGTAATGGGCAATGTTGCGCACATTCAAAGCGGAATGAGAATGGAATGCCTCGGCCGCTCTGCATGTGATCATCAGTCGTTACTATAGCATCGATTCAATAAAACGTCGCAGAAATGCGACGCGTCCGTGGTTTCGGTGCATTTTATTGCCGACAAATGCATCGACTCCGTTTGTATAATCTTTCTAATATCATTCAGGAAAATGAATCGAATGCATAAAGCATCGCGGAATCATTCGTCTTTTCCTCGAATACAATCCGATTGTTCGAACGTGCTTATATGGTATCAGAAAAATCGCACAAACTGAACGATGTAAATGAGAACGAGTTGAAAAAAAAAGCCAAATTTAAGCAAATGCATAAATGCCATTCAATGAAATTCTCAATATTTCCAATTCCTTATCGAGTTATCCGGACGTTTTTGCGCATGTCTTGTTATAAATTAATGATGGATTTATAATTAATGGAATGAATGAAGATTTAAAGCACATCTTCGAGGAGCGAGTTGACGCAAACTTACCGTTCCTGGTGGCGTTAGTTTCTATTGCGGCATTTTGTTCCGATGACATGTTACCAAACTCGACGTGATCCCAGGAGGCGGACGCTTCTCTCCTCAAAGCCCCTAACCTGTGTTGGGCGGCGATCTTCTCCCTCGCCAGCCTCTCCATCTCGTGTTCGCATTCAGTCTCCCTTTTCTTCAAAGCCTGATGTGAAATATCATTGTATTAGTTAAGTTATTAATTCGACAACAAAAAACAAAAAGTATTATAATTCGTCGACACGTTTCCCCAAAAATAGTTTTAATAATTCTACTCGAACAATTGTTGCGCACGAATTGCATTGTTCTCGATTTGGAGAATCAATCTGTCACATTTAGAAAGTACTATTTCCTTAAATGGATTCAGGCAAGTCCACGACTAACAAGTTACGGTTGAAACACAATTTGTTTGCAAAACAATTACGAGTCTCAACGTCAAGGATGCCTCCTACAGATCGATGTAAGTATCAGGTAATGATGTGCAGTTGTCGTTTCTGGTTTAAAAAAAGGATGGGCACGTCGATAATGAAGGAAAATTAAAGAAATCATCACTATACTTATTGGTGTTCTTAATTAATTGATCATTATCAATGAGAGAAAATAAATTTGTAACATCCGATACGATTTATTTCATCCTAATCAAAATCTGTCTTGACATTTTTTTCATTATTACTATTTACTCTGATTACTTTTTTATACAAATTTCTAAAAATAAAGATTCCAATAAATCACATCTTATTTCCTCGTGCAGGAGGAAGAATCTTTCTTACAATTAATTTTCTGTTGGCTAAAAATAAGCAAAAATTGTATTGACAGATCAATTAATACCAATAATAAATAAAAAGAAAATAAATCATTATTCATTAAAATTTCTTCGTTTTTTTTTTGTTTCATTGATGATGGACAAAATTTATTTATAAATAAAAATTGTTGTGTAAATTATTTAGTTTTCGTATTTTGTAAATTACTCTTTAATTCTATTATTGTGGTACAATTAATTTTCATAAATGTACCTCCAATTATTTTTGCTGTAAAATACAGTTAAAAAAAAAAATATATTTTTTATTACATTTTCTTACAAAAAAAAAAAAAATCGTAAAAATAATCAATATACATTTCATCTGTAAAATCTCACTTTATCATATTGTTTAAATACAATTTGCACATTTGAAAATAAAATTCTAAACATACGAAACTTCATGAAAAATGAAACCATTTGTAGATAATTTGAAAATTACAATGGATCTAGAAAAATTAATTTTTCCCTATTCCAATTGCTATAAAGACTTGAATTATGCTAAAAGCATATGCATATTATACATATAAACAATCCCCGCTTTAAATAAATTTTGACTCCTTAATTTCTAAATTAACTGCAAATTATTCCATTATTATCAATGAAATATATTGTCAACGTTTTTAAATCTGTATAATCGAACGCGCAAAATGTACAATTGAGTCAGAGCTACAATTACCAGACACGTCATTCCGGAATGTACGTAATTCGAAAGTATACATGGGCGCATTAAACTACACACAAGCTACAACGTTTAAAAATACTCAAATATTATCTTTAAAACATCGGGTATTACGATCCATTCTGTATTCAAAAAAAAAAAAAAAAAAAAAAAAAAAAAAAAAAAAAAAAAAAAAAAAAAAAAAAAAAAAAAAAAAAAAAAAAAGAAAGATTCGACCTAAACCATACAAACTATATATAAAACCCATTAATAAGAACTGCATAGAAAACATAAATCTGAAAAATTAATTTTAAGGCCATTCATTATTATAGTCATTCGCGCACTTCACTTCACGATATCAGCGACGATTTTATTTATCAAAGTACAATACTTGACGCTTATATACATGCTTGCTTAATTTAACGGTTTCAGAGAACTGATAATAAATGCTCCTTATCGCGATTATTTATATTCATTCGTAATCTTAATTGTATTTTCTGTCTGCGCGTGATGACGTTATGCCTCAGACGACATTTTCTATATTACGATAATTTGCCAAGTGATATTATTCACTTTTATACCAATGCCGTCCGTTTCACTTCTTCTTTTTTTGTTCACGTGCGGACGTGCATGAAAACAACGAACATCTGCGGAAATTATATCAAACGAAATTGATAGCGATGAGAACGTGTATATTAGTCACGCGCAAATTAACGATTGATGGTTTTGATTACGAAATAACAACGAGTAATAATTGAATATAGATTTTTCATTCCTTTTGAAGATCACTTAATAAGTGGGGTTTAAAAGTAGAATAATTTACATATTACCTAAAGAAAGTAGAAAAGAGCATATGTAATTATTGAAATATTTTTTTCTTTTATTTTTTAAAAATGTTGTCCCTGAGACTGCAAATAAACAAGGCAAGTATGATACCTCAAAAAATACCAGTGAAATCGGTCGAAAATTAACGAGATATTTTAGAAATAAAAAAAAAATATAATTATATCTTCAAATTCTATTTTTGTTTATTTCAGAAATATTTTGTAGTAATATTTCAGTACCAAAGTCCACATTTAAAAAAAAAACTTTTCAATACTTTTAAATTTGCTCTTTTTCACTCGTTACGTCGGTGATGGCTCCACAGCGTAGATAAGCCTTTTGTTTTTATTGCACCGTCAATAATACTGGATTGAAATAATTTGAAATGGTACCAAATTTGATTCGTTCCATGCAATACTAAAGTTTTCTCAACTGTGATGGCCAAATTAGGAAAAAAGGAAGAGAACGATACATATCGATTTCCATTTTTTTATTATGGTTATGCAATGCCGAAATGACGTTATCTATCGCATAAAACACGTTTTTTCTTCCCCAACTAATACTTTCTGAAAAGAAAAACAAAGAAACATAAATTTAAACGTCTGTTACTTTGATTTAAATTAGCGGACCATTAGTGCACGTCGACTAATTCAAACGAATCAATAATGATTAGAGAAATTTTACTTAATGAGATTAGACAAACAAAAACTCCTCGTTAAGCAATAAAATGCACACTTGGGTATTAATATAATTAGGAATCATTCGTCAATAATTATTGATCAACGATTAGTGCCATTTTACTAATTGTTAGTACAATCGCATGGCGGATCGATCAATCATGTAGGTATTTGTGCCCTTTAAGTTGAACCCGTGGTAGCGACTCTTTAATACCCGGACTCTGAAAGTCTACAACATTGCGACCAACAGGAACAAACTCGCGTGAGATTCCTACTTCGTCGATGATCAATTTGTAGAAATTTATTGATTATATTATTAAAATTTTACAACTAATTACCATCTTAAAAGTTTCAATGCCTTTGACGTGATCGCTGATATGGAATGAAAAGTGAAATTTTTTCAAGTTTCAAAACAGACCAAAATGATCCAATTCGAACGAATTCAAGATGAAACTCAGTTTATCCCCATTCATGACCTAACCTCAAAATTTCTCATGAAAATAGCCAGATGATAAGTCGAAAATCTTGGGATTTTTTCGTGAAGAGCAACTCCGAAAACAATCGAGCAAAAACGTTCATTTGAATTCCACGTAAAGAAAAATGCATGTCCGAAACTATTAAGATTCTATTGTTCTCGTGGAATGTGCTAAAGTTTCAGGTGGCGCTAGTGCAGCGATCTAATATCCAACGATACAAAATGGGACCAAAGCAAGATCGTCGGGAGCCTGTACATTATTTTTCTTCCTCTTAGCAACATTTTATCATAAAATTTTATCATAAAATCCATAAACATGACCATAAATATGAACACCCTTAAACGATGATTTTTAATTGATATACAGTGGATTATAATTAATTATAACTCGAAATTTCCCCGATTCCTATTCTCTTGGAATAATCGAGCCACCCACTCTTTAATCGATCAAGTGAACATTTCCAATTTAATCAATTATAGTGAACTATTGTCTTTTACAATTCTCGTTATATTGCAACGACAATTGTTCGTTCAAGAATGCGTGTCCTAATATGTATTCGCTCTTGATAAAGTGAGTTTTCAATCTTAAAAGTGTGAAAAATTCAGCAAGTATACGCGAAGAATGGCAACTTTCGCAAACAAAGTGAAGCTGATCAAAATACGAAGCGCGGCCATACGAGGACGTGCATGGCGACCGAGAGAGCACGGGCGTAGACAAAATTAAAAGTAGCGTCCGATATACATATATATATACACGAGGTAACTCGCGCTTTCCCACATATGTACATACATATATATACACAGGCACGTATGTATGTATTAGGGGAGCGCGTGCGTTGCCGTCGCCGAGTGTGCATGCACGTGTGCGCCTTACACACGTGGCGCTCCACGCTAGTGTGCGATTTCGCGGTGAGCGGTGGAGGATTGGGGGGGTGCAGCACGTGGTGCATGTCCCGGAGCTAGCGGTGGGGAGAATGAGGGGAAAAACGGTCGTTCGCCGTGTGCAGGACGAAAAGATGGAAGCGGATGCGACGGAGACACGCGGGAGGGGCAGAGACCGAGAATCCGATAAGAGGTGCGCATGCGCGAATGTCTCAGCACGTGGTCCGCTCTCGGGCGAATACCTCCGAGACTAGACGTTACGCGCGAATTGTATTTTTATATATATATACATATGTATGTATATATTCTATATATATGTACGAAGCGTTCGAAAAATCGCGATTGCCGCAGGTCGAAATAATCGCGCTAACCTCCTTCGTACTTTTTACGACTGTTATCAAACAAAATGTGGAGATAGGTGCGTAACGCGTGTCTATTATTGATCGTTATCGCGTTACGCTCGTAATCGGCTTTGCCGGCCAAAGTTACGAGACTGATGCACAAAGTTACAACTGTGCGTGTATGTGCATGTGTATACATGTACAATTTCTTGCCAAAATACCCCCATGCGATATACTCTTCTGCATAATTCAAGCTCGTCCTGTTATCGATAGGCGCCACCAAGACGGATCGAAACTTGGAGAAAGATTATGGTTAAGATGACGATCGAAAAGTACGATGATTTTTTACTTCGACCAGTTAATGAATATTTACTCGTTAAGAGTGTCATTTCAATTTTTACTGGTGCGTATAAATTCTACGACCAACTCCGAAATCGAATAAAATTTTCATTTTTTCAAAATGTGAGAAAAAATACATTTAAAAAACGCTTGATTTTTAATGATAAAGCGAGCGCTTTCTTAGCTATTTATCTATAATTGCTTCGCAAACAATATGGTAATATCGGCAGACATTCCTCGCGAACGGGAAACCTTCATCCGTCGCCTACGGTTTAAAACCTCGAAATAATAATCCGTCGCGCGCTCGACGATGTATATATATACCTTTCTCATCGGCATTTTCAAAAATACGTCCTTGCAGCGTTCATTAATTTTACTGCGATTGTACTTCGATATTATCGCGTAAATCCTTTTCGATTTATTTATTTTATTATTTATTTACAAGCGATAGTACTTTCCGTATCTGCTGCAATAACGATGCCTTTCATTCGTCGTATATACGTTTAAAAATTCAATTCATACTTTTTTTTTTTAATGTGCTTCCATGCGATAAGAAAAAAAAACGATACATATATACTTCGCGTTAAAGTCTTGCAAAATTGTTTTTTATCTACAGTTACAAAGATAAACCCGACAAACAGTCTGTTTATTTTGAATTCATTGATGTGACGTTATTTTAATGAAACGTTATTCATAAATATTATATAAATACAGCGCCCAACGTGTACGAGTAAAACAAAAAAGAAAAAATAAACAGTTTATAAGCACGTGCATTCGCGAGTCCGTACACGTATTTTAGGGTCGATTATGTGACGTGGAAAGGACTTAATCCCCTCGCGAGTGAATTATGTTGGAAATATGTAGCTTATATTCAAAGCGAATCGCGAATGGAATATCACTCGAGCCGCTCTGCATATATAGGCCTTTAGTCTTGCACCAGTTCATTTCCGTATTGTAACAGTACAATACGGCCTTGGTATTTGGTGCATTGATTGGTGTAACGAATAATAAGTCCAACTATATACTCCCCACCTTTAAATTCAATACATTTCGCGAAACACCCGAAAACTCCAAATTAAACAATTACCATGCAACAAGACGTTTAAATGCTTCTAGGTACTTCAATATTGCGTCACATTAATATTCGACTTTTTCAGATGACTTATAGACTTCGAATGCGTTGAATGCATTTTTTTTTCATCAATAACAATGCTCGTGCGTTAATTTACCGCAATATGGACCAAAAAAATAAATAAAAGAAAAATATTTCTTTTTATCGTTTTTTCAATAGCGTTGGTGAATTTGCGTGAAAGACACCTTCCTCTTTAAAGGGCTGCTAAAGCGGCTCAGCCGATATTTTAAGTCAATTCTTAACTTACAATATTCGAATTACACAAAGAAACTATATATATTTTTCCAAGTCCAGATGTACTTTAGGACGCTTTGACTCGTATTTTAGGAGTGATAAGAATTTTCACGAATAAAATTGAAATTACACTTTTACGATTTTGTCATTTTTTAATTTGAATATTTTTGCCGCTTTAGTTTACCCCTTAAAATGCTGGTTGTTTTTCGTTTTTGTTTCAGATTTGAAAGTTCTGAGATTAACGTCAGAATTTGGTCCATTTTTCAATTCTCGACTTTATAACACTATCAACAGGTAGGACACCATATAAAGGCAAGATGAAATGAAAAATAAAAACAATTTTTTTTTGTTTTTTTTCTTCTTGGATACACTAATGTCCTCAAAAAACTTATAAATTTTTTTAAGCAAGAGCCGGGATAAAAGAAATTCGTCAAATTCTTCTTATTAAAGCTTTCTAAAGTGTAATAGTACCTTAATTTATGTTCATGTTATATTCTAATAAATTCCGTACAACTTTATACTTAAAAATATTAATACTTAAAAAGTAAACTATTAAAAAAATATATGTATAAAAATATATAATTCGTAAAGTCAATGATAAGCTAGGAATCTAATTTATAAATCGATAAACGAGAGAAAAAGTATATTGCAGTAGTTTATCAGGTTTGAAAAATATTTAATTAACAATTTGAAATGAAAATTGTAAATCTTCACCATAATAATGAACTATTAACGATAACAAAGATAATGATATTTCAATTATTAAAAATTTCTCATTTTCGCTAACATTTCTTTTAGAAAGCATGCGAATACCAAAATATGAATGAGACATTCGATATTTTATCGTCTACAATTTCTCAATCGATTATTCCAACATAGGTTAGGTTGTCTCGATTACTCATTACTTCACTGATCGAACTGGTTCTTACAGCTGCAACAAAAATTGTAGCTGTAAGACCCGATTGAAATTCGTTTACTATCTTATACTTGCATCTTCTCAGACGTGATAAAAATCATGCTTTTATATATATATATATATATATTTTTTTTATTTTTATTACAAAAGAAACATCAAAATCTCTTTTAATCTTCATTTGCATAAGAATTTTATTTGATTCTTTCAAGTGCTTTATTTTTGTAATAATAATTTCACTTAGTAAAAATGTTTGTATTTTCATCATAAAAATAAAGGCTTGCAATGATTACGTCTTAGGATTGTCAATGGGTATGGTGCGTAAGTCTGTCCTTGTTTGAGAGGACTTGTTTACATTACACCTAACTTCCAGTCAATTTACTTGCTTCATTCGCTGAATTCATTTATAATACTCTCTTTTTTTTCACATTTGGTAAAATGGTAAATCGCATTGAAAATGGATTGTATATTTGTAAGTGTTTCCAATACGGCCTATATCTATATTTATATTGTTGTTAATGTGTAGGTAAGACTGTAAAACAGCTTGAGCTGTGTCTCGCCTTTTGTGCATGTAAAAAAGTTTTTTTTGTGTACAATAAAGACATATTATTATTATTATTATTATTATTATTTCCATAAAATTTAATTTGCGAAATGCAGTACACTTAATTCATGATTTAATCCTTATACTATCTAATTGTTTACTGTTTATGTGTTCAAAGACTTGAGAACAAAATGATTTTTCTGTATTCTCGTTAATTGTCAGTAAACGTCTGGCCGCATTAAAAAGTTTCCGTCAACTACTTTTTTTAACTTTGTCAACTTTGTGTTCATTTTATCAGTGTCATTAATTTTTGTCAATCTTAATTATGCTTTTACAACCATCAATTGTTTTCGATTTCCTTAACTTTTTTTAAAACTTTTTTTCATATGTCCATTTTTTGTATCACTCTTAATTGTGACTGTCAATATATTTGTTCCCATCGATTGTCTTTATCAATTATTAAAAATATATCGCTTATGTTTTAATTTAATTATATTTTTTTATTGACTATTATTAAATTTTTTTTGCGCTTTTGTCTATTTTCGTTTATATTAAGTTACATTCTCTTTTCTCATAATATAAAATTACGTCTTCGTACCCGAAACCATTAAAATTTTTCAATTTATTTATTCAATGTTAATCTTTAGCGTCATTTATCCATTTGGTAATGGCGTTAGTCACTCTTCATCCAATCTAGTTAACTCTCTGACTAGAAAATTTCAAGCTGCTTTCGCGACCCGAGGAAGGTTTTTCTACACGTAAAACCTGTAAAACCTCGCACGGAAACTTTGTCATACCCTACAATTGTTTTTACGGATTCCGTTCCGAATCACAATTCTCTGCTCTTTTCACTATTTCGCTTAAATCCGCCGAAATCTGTTTTCTGTCGCACGTCACGGTTCCATTATTACTTTTCATTACATCGAGCTTTTTTATTTCTTATTTTACGATTGCATTTCTATATTTATCAATGAGAATTCTTCATTGCGTCAGAACTTAAGCAAAAATGTTATGTAAAAATAATTACTAAAAGCATATTTTTTAGACGGTGTGCATTTTCAAAAATAAAGCGCGATAAGTAACTATTGATAACGAAAATACAAGAAACCATGATTTTTTCATTACAAAAAGTTGTAATGTTCCGATTTGTGTTGTCAAATAAATATTTCAAACTCTCAAGTCAAGATTTTAAAATTCAAAAAAATTTAATATAATAAGTAAAAGTAAAAGCTAATATAATATGATATAAAAAAATATTGTACATATAGTATGATAAAAAAAAAACACTAAACGCTAAACAATCATATTCGTACCCGGAAAAAAAGTATTTTTGTGTCAACCACTCTCATGGTTGACGCAATCATTTGAGGAAAAAAAAGGAAGAAAAAAAAAAAAAAAAAAAAAAAAAAAAAAAAAAAAAAAAAAAAAAAAAAAAAAAAAAAAAAAACCACATTATAAGAGTACAAAATTTTCAGTCACGTCTCAACGACGCCATTTTCGACGTCATCATCCAAAAAAAATGATATAATCGCATGAAACGATAGTATAGTCGTGCCATTTTATTCCCGACATTCTTTTTCAATTTTCCCGTTGATATTGATTTTACTTTTTCCGCCAGGATATGCCGCACTAAAACGAAACACCCGGTATAACCATAAAGGCGATGGTGGCGTAAGACCGTATACCATCGGCGCTCTGGTACACACACACACACACACACACACACACACACACACACACACACACACACACATATATATATATATATACATACATACATACATACATATATATATATTGTAGCGCTTACGACCAAAGACTGGAAGACACTATCTGCGCGGATCCTAAAAGCTACGTGACGTGCATAGCATCAGGCATTACGGAACGTGTCACAAAGGTTCGATAACTGCGACAAATAATATATACCCGCCGCAGGAACGAGCATTGGGCAGGCTTGAATATTGCACGATAATTTTAGGTTAATGTCCCGACATTCTTCCGCTGAAGCAATCTTAGACTACAGCTTCCCTCGTGTATTCTTCGATTGACTTTCTATTATTCCTATTTGTAGGGAAATTTATTCGCACTCGAGGACCCCTCGTCTCGGTACTATATTCATAAATTTTACGGATTTGGCCGGATAGAAAAGGTATTAAATTGACGTCGCTACGACAACAATTTTCTTATCTTGAATTCATTTTTTACCTGCGTATTCCACCTCATTTTGATTTTATTCGCCATTTCTAAATCATTTCGTTTTAATTTCTGAAAAATGCCTAATTATTGCTTTTAATAGTTAATTTCTCGCCGTCTTGGTCATAATTGTGACGTTATTATTTATGTTATTATTTTTAACAGTTTTTAAATTTTATCTCCTCTGTATTTTTTTTTAAAGAAAGGTCCTGATTAAAAAAAATATCAAACTGCAAATTAAAAGGTATAGGTATTTTCTTTTCACAATACTTTGTATTATTTCCCCCGTCATACAAAAGTAGTTTAACGTATTATCAATTTAAATCAGGGAAATAATCAGGGGAAACCCCGTCCGCCGCCCTCTAAACAACGAAACGTCAAAGATCGTAAACAGATCGCCAACGATCGGGCAGCTTTGCGAGCATTATAGGCGTTGTATAAGCAACTTCTGTGATTGTACAATAGAAAACGACTGGCATATGTAGGTCAAGCCGACAAAAGATTCGTCAACACTTTGGGAACTCGTCTACGACAGCTAGAGCTTCCTTGAAGATTTCTATAGGTGTTGCGAATAACGTAGTTGGCCTCGACTATTTCGATGTGAAAGGCACAAGGTATGTCATTTACTAAAATAAATAAGAATACAATAAATATCACTCTATTCCACGCTATAACGAGGAAATAATTTATGTTTTACATTTTCGAAAAAAAATAGTACAAAACATAATTTGACCAAATTTTACAATAATATTGAATAATATTCAATTGAACGTCAAGCATAAAAAAAATCAATGACCATGATCGCAAATGTATTGATTTCGAAAATGATCATGTTGATGGTGATGTTGCTGACAGCGATGAAGGTATCATCGTTATACCATAATCATTATGACAACGGCGAAGAAGATGACGTCGACGACAAGGGTTAATGACGGTTATAATATCGTAAACATCTGTATTACACTCGACACCGAAAGATATTCAATAACGACTCGTGAAATTATTTTCACGTCGCATTTCGTTCGAGGAATTTATTTCTACGAGACAGATTTTAATTGAAAGCAATTACCCGGCGTTTTATCGCCTTATCGTGTACCGTATATATACCGTAGTCGTTGATATTTATTTCAAAACTGTACATTTTATGCGCGTACGAAGATTAGTATAGAATAATTAGTACCAAAAAGTACAAAAATGTACGTGTACATGTATCCATTAACAGTATGCTATATATCTACGTGAGGCATACATAAAGTCTCGATACAATATAATTTTACACTTGTGAAATTGATTTTCTTTTATTACTTTAAGTGAAATCCATTACAATGTATTTAGTCGGCCATGTATCGATTCTTCGCCATTCAATTACATTGCCGATATCTAAAGCAGCTCAATGATAATAATGCCTCATGTAAAGTTGTATAATAATATATAAAACATTTGCGATTGCTTCGTATTTTATTATACGGCGGTCGCAAGGTTGCCAAGTAAAAACGAGTTTTTTTTTTTACTTTTCGTTCAACTTCGCATATCTTCGACGTGAACGACATGAAATAATCTTGATGAAGGCTTCAAGGTGAATACGCGTATGAATTGTAGCAACAATTATGCAAACTCGCTACGTTAAAATTATATCCAGTTTATGATGTAGAAATGATCGAAACGTAGCTGGGGGTTTCAGCAATTTCATTGAATATATATATATATATATATATATATATATACGTTAAGGTGTAACTCTGCACGGAGAAACATGCTTATATCTACAAGTTGTATTGTTGCCGTTTATCTATTAACTCATATCAGAAATATAAGTATACTATTCAACTGCACCCACAAAGCAAAATCTCAAGATAAATTTGTGTACAATGTTTCGTACATAAATGTATGTATAAATCTGTATATATCTACATGTGTAATCTTTATGTATTCAACTATATGTTTACATTAAATTCTAGTATCTTTCTCTCGATAATAAAATTTGATGCACTGGCTAAAAAAAAAGTAGTTAAATTTTTAGAACGCTAGACTAGACTATAAAAATGATTTTAATTAATGATAAATGTATGCTGAACACGTAATGGTTTCAAGAATTCTCATTCACTTGCTTCGATATATGAAATTAATTATTTTTTAAAAATACCGTCACCTTACTTCATCAATTAACTGTTATTAGTATCATAGCTTTTTACAAATTGTCAAGCTTATATGCATTTCCTTTCCAAAAAAAAAACTTTTGTTGTGACTTTTTTAAAATCTCCTCAAAATTGTCTGGCATTATGTTTACATTTGGGAATGCACGATAACGAGGCGTACAGCGTTGCCAAACCAAGAGATGCAAACCTTAATTATTAAGGTTATGGTGGGTTGTGACAACAAAAAGCAAAAAACAAACAAGCAGGATAGCGAAAATTCCTTCGATAAAAAATTGTAACGATTGAGTATTGTCAAAGAGAATACTTTATCCATATTTCTTTTAATCTTGAATGGACAATCATTAAATTAATAATCACAAGACTTCTTCATTTTGTGCTCGGTTTTTTTTTTTTTCTTTACTTTTCACTTTTTATGGAAGCATCCAACAAGTCTTTTAACTCCGATTTTATTACACAGACAAAACAAAAAAAAAAATCAATGAAAATGAACATTGATTCAATGAAATGCTTCGTTCAATTGTCGCAATGAAATATTTATTAAATTCTTCAAATGAATGATTGAATGAATGAAAAAAAAAAAAAAACAGTGTCACAGAGTGAATAAATATTTGATGGTAGTAAATGAATCTATAATTGGTGCGAGGACAGGAATGACATTGTATCTATTAAATGAAAAGTTTCATCGTTTCAATAATTTCTTCTCTGTTCTTATAATCTGCGGTTATTATTTCAAACATTTCACTATGCAGACTCAGTCGTCGGGCATATCTTATTTGATACATGATAAAAAATGACTTCTTAAATAATCTTTAAATTTCTTGGAATTAGATTTCCCTCCAGGAAGCGTCAATAAGTATCCATTTTAACCGTTTTTGGAGTGAAATTTAGCGAGCAGATGTCCCGTGCTTTTTGTGAACACAAATTAATTCGAGTATAGAGTAGTCACGCAATATTCGTTCAACCGGAATTATATAAGAATTTAAATATTGACAAAAAATTGGACACACCCTCTAAATTTTTTGGAGTAAAATATATTTCTTAAAGAATGTCTCGAAAGCTTAATTTACTATCTTTCTAGAGTGAAATTTCACTCCAAATAATTTACAGTGTAGATAAACAAAAAAAAAAAAAAAAACATTCCAATTAAATTTTTGCGTTCGCACGAAATATTCTAGTCCGTCGCTCAAAATTTCTTGAAACGAAAATTGAGCCACTGTTGATAAAAGTGAACGTTTCCTAATTTCGGAGCTATATTTCAGTGTATCCTAGAAATTTAAAGTGTTCAAAGGGACCAGACAGTAGTAATTCATATAATTGAAAGAGTAAAAAAAAACTTATACGCAATTAATGATCAATGCTTTATTATTGGGAACTCAAATTGTACAAAATTACTGATGATTCTTCTCCTAATTCGATTACGACAAAAACACAACAATACTGAATTCCTTATTATATGTTTTTTTAGAATTTCATTTCATCTTATTTTAAAGAGACCAACGGAAAAATACTTTCGACTTTCCTCTCCTCAAATAACGAATGAGCAACAAAAGAATAAAAAATAATTGGCATGATTTCATTCGGGTCTTCTAAATGTGATCTGCCGGTTTAGTATATATACGCGTCTACTGAAATAGGTCCATCACGTGTTAGGCTAAAACACGCGCGAACGAGCATGTTCCATCTAAAAATGGCGATGGAATTACACAGCAAATGTCACGCAAAATGCCATCACATGTTCAATTTAAAATTGTTCAATGCCCTAACCCAGCGAACAGAAAAGCATTGAAAGATCAAAACTTGAATTAATACGCGGATTACAAGAATTTAAAAAAAAAACGTTTCATTTTCTCAATAACGAATACAAATTTTAATGTTTTAAACCAACCATTTTTTAAAGGATTTTAGGAAATGTCTCGTCCCTGCACTCTACAAATGACGAACGTATTTACAATTGCGATTGTCAACGCAAACAAAACTATACATTTTGTATTAAAAATTCGTCGAGTTTTTTTTCCACATGTAGTCAAGGCTTTCCAAGTTTGAAAAAAAAAAACATTACGATAATTTTAAAAGCGAATGTATGTTGAAAACAGTCACGTAAACCAACCAAGCAGCGGTTGAACAAGAACAATAAAATTCACGGACGCAAACGACCGCGACATAATAAAATGCTGGTGGGGTGTGCGCACTCGCGACGGCAAATATATAAATTACAGAAACCGACGCATAAATTGAACTGTAATGTAAACATCGCTGGACTATCGAGCCGAGTTTTTTTTTTTTAGCGACTATATCTTCGCGTGATAAGGATAAGATAACGATTGTCTAATAATCGGAGTCGCTCGCCGAAATTCGATGCCAAAGAGATAAAATGCACGTGTGCATCGTTCCGGCACCTACTCCAGCCGAATTCCACATTTCGCCGAGCAAAAAAGTTAATCCCCATTATACGCTGATATATTCGTGTAACAATCGGTCCGATATCGATTCGGCCGAATTGGAACAGATTGAGTGCCATTTGTTGTTCCGTTCGATTGATTTTTCAGTCCACGTGGGTGACGGGTGTTCACTCCTAGAAATTTCGAGAGTGGGTTGGTGGGGTACGTGACACAGGACGTAACTACGATGGCCGCGACGTCGGCGACGATCACGTGGCGACGATACGAGTGTCGACACGGACACGCACGGAGAATAAATCGAAACTTCTCAGCGGCAGGTCGGTCCGAAACGGCCCCTTGGCTCGGTTGTGCGCGGAATTTTTTATTTCTTTTTTTTCCCTTTCTTTTGTTTTTTCCTTCGGTCATACTTTTGAAATGATTTCTGCAAATGCGACCGAATGCTTCAATTCTAGTTACATCCGATTATCAATTTTTATATTTTAAAAACATACCTGTCCATTCCGTTCTTTTACGTTTTACATATATGAAAGAAAATGTGGAAACCAATATGGCGGAAAAATTTGTTCAGCTTCATTTTCGGAAATTGTCAACGACAAAAAGATTATGAAATGCATAAATATATCGGAAACATAAACAAAAACGAGACAAAGATTCATCCATCAAAGGATGAACAAAAATACGGAAAAATTTCACCGGAAAAACAGGAAATGAAAAAGTTTTCGTAAATTTGCAAATTTTAACTCCTCGTATGTTTCGTAATGCGATTTTATCGCGATATTTTATACCTTGAAAAAAAAAAATAAAACATGAATTAAATTCAATGCACGTACGAACGCGCAGGTCGACGGCTTTTTCCAAAGTCCCCTTTGTATCTATCCAAGGTTCTAGTAGTTCGACAATCCACGAAATTAAACGGGTCTTTTATCACCCACGTGTGCCGAATTCCTTCAATAACGACATTAAGCCATTAATGAACTTTATATATAGGAGAATATCATCTCCCAAACCATTTTTGTATTTTTAGACATTTTTAGCAATGGTGGCGAGTCGGTCTGGCCCATTTTATTTTTACACGTTTCTACAATATATATATATATATATATATATATATATATATTTATACAAGATCGGATTGTAATTATAGATATGAAACTCGAATTTAACCATCGAAAAGTGAGAAACACCGAGTCGTGACAAACGGAATCAACTCGCTTCTCCCAAGAGCGGCTGGCTGGCTATTACGGAACGATTAAGGAGATTAAGAGCAATTGCACTTGCGCCAACCTCACGATTATTCCTCTAAAGCTATATCGCAGTTATGGAATACTTGCGGATATAATAGTAGCATGCGTCATTGGCACCTGAGCCTGGAGAATTTCGAGATGTCGCAATCCGAACGGAAAAATTCTAATTCAGCGCGTAAATAAAAGTTTCTAAAATCCGAAGGGGCGCGAATTGAAATTCATTGACTTGGTTCGAAACCCCTTCATTTACTTAAGGGGTTACTACATATACTCTTCGATCTAGGCAGTCACTTAAGGCCTGTCAGAAATCTAAATCACTGCGACTCCACTTCGGCATATTCAAAAACAAATTAGCGGAGATCGAGGAGAGAGAGACGCGGGTCGAACAAAGAGATGGGAATCTGCGATGCGAACATACATAGTTCCCCCCCGTTCGATGGCTCGAAACAAACCGACTTGCCCCGAGTCTCATTAAAGGATCTTTACGAATGAATAGAATCCCTCGGCGGAGGGTAACTGTGAATGACGACACTGCGTCACCATCTAACCATGTCATATTGTCTCTAAATCTCAATAAGTGATATTTCACTTTTTTATCCCCTTTTCTTTTTTTTTTACTTTTTTCCCGCATGAATAAGAATAACTGCATATTCATGATTTTTAATTCCATCATTTATACTTTATTAAGTGAACTTTCACTTACATGTTTCAAGAAACAATTGACGACATTCTAGAAAATTTGATTGATCGTAACGAACGCTAGGCGGAGCTGTAATCAGTTTCTCGCAAGTGACAACAGCAATAGGTTTTTTACGTTAGTAGGAGTCGAACTATCAAATACGAGAATGTGACGTAAATTGAACTTGAAACTTGATTGAATATTTTGCAAATAATCATTCTCTGTGAATACGTTTCATGTGAAACTTCTTTTTCCGATTAAGCGATCACTTGAAGATTTAAGCCATAACAGAATCAAACGAATACATTTTTTTTCTCACAACGACGTCTGCATATTTAATAATTAAACGAAAAATCGTGTAAAAGTGGAGTTCTTTTAGTGTAAACAGTCACTTATTCCAAGTGAACGTTCACTTATTTCTACGTTCAATGAACACGACTCATACGCGTAGAATGTCACTTATTGATATTGTCAATTGAATACCACGGGTGCAATCATTCCCGGTTTCTTCAAATCGAAATAAGTGACCATTCACTTAGAACAAGTCAAGTGACTGAAAATTTCGGACTTCGTAATATACGTAAATTCAATAATGATTTTAATATAAATATACTTGTATTACCATAATAATAATTCGCTTATTCCTACATGAATTAAAGAAAGAATAAAACTCTAAAGTGATTACGACAAAGTGATACGCACTTATTGTTTTCTGGAACTGAACAAGTGCAAAATGATCTTGTAATTTCGAGAAAGAAATAACTCACTTGGACCAAACTGCACGGAAAAAACGACTTGGTTGAAATGACTAATTTATTATTGGTTGGATATTTATTGGTTAATACAACCATTTACTTAGTCGAGAGAATAAATGT
>JAPYZR010008172.1:0-14757 GCA_030522945.1 Trichopria nigra | reverse complement strand
TTTTTGGACAGTTTCTGTCCAGTTTTTGGCTACAAATATTCCTAATATTTAAAAGTAATAGGCTAATCATTTTTTGTCCAGTTTTTAACCCAGAATTTGTCTAATATGTTCATTTTAACTGGACAGTATGTACGTAACATTTACCCATTTATTTTATGTGCATATATTTAAATAATTTTATTGTATAGCAATTAGACAGGATATTATTAGGCAAGATTTTTAGCCAAAGCTGTGGACAGTTTAAATACATTAATTTTGTGCAATATTTGGATAGTTTTGTAACAAAAAACTAGTTTGCTTATTTCTGTCTAGTTATTGTCTAGTTTGTGTGCATTTTTGCTGTACACAGTTTTAAACCACTTAACTTAGCCAGAAAATGGACTGTATCCAATAAAACTGGACAGAATTTCTACCAGGGAAGATGCGTTTCATGAAAATACTCATGACTCTATTAAGAATTATGTGTCAAATAAACCAACCATATTCTAGTTGACACAACCATTCGCATGGTTGACTCAATCATTTTTATGGTTGAGATACCACATTCAATTGAAAACAAAATCCATATAGAAGCGGTTCCTTTAAACTTCTCATCTGACAAATGGTCAGTTCACAGCGAAATCAGTATTACCGACTCGTCTGATCTAGGAACCAGATGACAAATCCATCCAAAGGCGATTTCGAACCTTTAAACTTCTTTTTCACCATAAGATCAGAATATGGCCGAAATCGAAATTGCAATTTCTCCACTCTAGGAACAAAATGGTGAATCCATCAAAGGCAATTCAACAAGCTAGTTTGTTGGCAACCATGACTAATATACTAATCATAGTGATTCTTATTTGCTAGAATGACCATCAAATTTGTATGTCTTTCAAAGTACTTTCATTTGATATTAATTTTAGAAGTCTTTCACATTAAATACCTACAAGACTACATTTATGGGTTTGCAGCCATCTTTATGAGGAATACCCTCGTTAGGCTTGGGGAAACTGCAGAAAACCCATGCTGATACCGCAAAGTTCAAATATTGATTTTATCCGCAACAGTAATGTTGTTGATAATTTGGGGCGATGTTATCGAAGAAATGACAAAAATTACCGTGGCAAAAGATGATTCCTATATGACTATAAATATTACGTTGTCATTTTGTTAAGTATTTAGCTAGGTCGAATATATATCATTTATAAGTAATGCAATACCGTGACATTAAATGTAAAAATATTAATTCGATAAAATATTTTTCAATTCCTAGGTATTAACATAATGCATTCAGTAAGAATTTGAAAGTTCACTTTAAAGAAAAATGGTGAATAAAATTCTCATAAGAGTTAGACAGTTGGTAATTAAGACATTGCAAAGTCTTGTTTATTTTGAAAGTGATGCGGCGTTGATGTCAGCTAACGCGCGAATAGAAATTGTAAAAATTATCATACTTTATTCATGAGCGAAGACTCTGAAATAAAATATTTTGACGAAAGTGAATTAGTTCTAATTTATATATTCAAAAATATTGTACGCATTTTAAACTTTTCAAAAATTTGTTTGAAACTTTGCAAACGTAATTACTGTCTATTAAAGATAATGAATTTCTGCATAAATCAATTAAAATCTATTTTCGCAAAACAAAATGGAATTCAAGGTAACGGCTGATATTTAGCGACTTTTTATAACAACTCTTTTCAATGTAACGAACCAGCTTTAAAGGCAGCAATTAATTAACTGCTAATTCTGTTGAAATTTCATTCTAGAAAGTTTTTTTCATTATTTGCTTGATATTATAGCATTATACTTTAGATTTTCCTTAAATTGTTGAATTTGATTTCCTGTTAATGGATAAAACCGTTATTAAAAAAAAAATATTAGCAAATATATAATTGAATTTTTTAAATTAAAAATCGAAAACCTGAAACATTTGATTACGCAGTATTTTTAATTGTTCGAAATATCGAATAAGCATTGAAACTCATTTTGATATCTAGAAATATGAACTTACTGAAATATCGCAGGTTTCTACAATAAATATTGAATTTTTCTACAATTAATGTTGATTTTGTAGAAGCATCTTGCCGAACAAAGTATTAAATCGTTAAGACTTATTTTTGACAGTCTCACACATGCTCACAATTACGGCAATATTCCATAAAAAATTTTTATGTTTCTCACTTAATTTTTAACCATAATGGTCTATTTGTGCATATCCGGGGGAATAATATTTATACGAGATTAGTTCAATAGAGTCTTTTAAATAGGGCAGTCGGGGTGCACACCCGTAGATGTCTGTGCATGTACGAGATCCACTGGCCTTTTTCCGACCAAAGTCAACTGGCAGCAAGCCAGAATTACCAACGCGGATGAACATGGATACCGCCCTGAAGTTCGGCAAATACCAGAGTTTAAAATAGATTCCGAAAAATAAATAAAAAGGATAGCAAAAGCGCCAAATGAGAAATACAGCGTCGTAGATAAATGCTCCTGACAAAAAATTAAGAGGTCGTGATGTCGGGGACATGGACTTTGTCAAACCGTGCATAGTCCTTATACAAAAAAAAAACAAGCAAAGAATAATCGGGGCAAATTGAAAATTGGCATAACACGAGGTTCTTTTGTTATGGTTATCGTTAAGTTTTCTTTTCGCACGAATCGAAGCGGATTTGTCCTCATGATATTTTTGGGAATGTAAGCGTTCTTTATGACATCGGTGAACAAAGTGGGATTATTATTTATTTCTTTTATGGCATTTTTTATTTGTTGACATTAAAAAATGGATAACGACTTTTTATGTTTATGTAATTCTCTGTCGAATGCAAAATTTTCGTAATTGTTGTGTGATTGCCAGATGTAAGACGAAGCGTACAAATGTATAGACGCCAATAGGAGTTGTATTGTTTTCTAAATTTTGACTGAAACCATAATTAGTAACGTCAGATTTTCACGTAAATCAGATAGAATACATTGCTAGCTTGATATGTCGCATGGAAACCTTTCCTAACCGGATGTTAGTAGCGAATTACAATTATCCTAATTTTGATTTGAACCTGATAAAATCGCGAGACATTTGACATGAGTCGTATGACACATTATCAGTCCATAATAGATTTCCGACTCATACATCGTTTTACCTTGTGTTTTTGTAAGCTGTAAATATAATCCTGCCTTGTTTATATTTTCATTTGTACTTTTTGGTATTTCATATTATGAAAATGTATATAAGCAGCTTTAGAAATGCCAGCACATTGTTGTTAAATCTGATTTAACAATCCTTTCCTCGTGTGATTAAAGCTGTTGCTCTACCTCTCTAACTGATCCATCAGTGGGAAATCAGTCACTAAATTTCTACCTTCAATTCATAGAATAACATTTTATTAGTTGTAAATGAAAATTACCAATTATATAAAAACGTTGACTACGAACAGAATGATATAATGGTACAATTAAATTGGAATATTTTTTAATCCGTGTTCATCTGTTCATTTTAAAATGATAAAAAATGAATGTATTTTATTCATTAAAACAAAACAAACAACAATATATATCATATAAAACACAATTGTTTCATATAATTGTCTTTTCGACAATTATGAATTTCAAATGTGATACACTCGTATTTTTCGACAGTTTCACGCGAATCGGGCATTCGCATAATTATACTGTTATTCCAATTTTCACTCGAGAGACAAACAATAGAGTCGCTACTGGCAGGATTAAAAAATTATGCGAGCATTGCGGGGAAAGCACCGTCGACCGTTTAATAAATAAACCTCATTCGCGCCAAATCCTGATTCGAGCAGAAAGTGCTCGGGTTACATGATCTCGTGGAGCCGGAGATACACCTTTCTATAGCAGATTTCTTCAGGTTTGAATGGAACCCCAGCTTGTGCAAAATAATCGTTCAACGATTAGAGGAAAAGTTATTAATTATATGTGATTATAGGTTGCGGTCGAACTAAGCGCTAAGATGATGTCATTTAGACGCTTAATAAAGCTCGCATACGTCTGTCGGAACTATATTTCTTGTTTTTAAAAAGAATTCTTTCAGACGATGAAAGAAGGCAGAAAAAATCCCACTAATCGTGGTCGTAAAGTAAAATTGTTTTGAAAAAAAAAATGAATATTAGAATAAGAATATAAGAATATGGAATAAGTATCTTTTGCCACTAATTATATCAAGTAGAAACGAGTATAGATAAAAACAATCATTTAAGACGTGATCGATATTCTTTTAACCGTAGGCCACAGCCGCAAAAAAAACTCAGTATCTTGGACGAGAATGCCTACTGGTTGGATGTAAACCGCTAGAAATACGCCGCAAGTTTCGAAACAATTGATGAATAAGAATAGCATTTATGTCCCATTTCGTGGCATTTAGTCTACTTCAACAATCGAAGGGATGACCACTTTAGGATATCCAAAGCTTTCTTATAGGTTATGTTATGTTTTATGGATAATCATCAATGAAAATAGTATTACAGTTTTGCAAATATATTTACTATCTATTAGGTTTGACTCACATGCCACACATAATAACAATTTCGTAAAGTGTAATTTCTGTAACAATATTCTGAACTACTTAATCACTTTAACGTTTCTGATTTCAATTATATTTTCCGACACAATCTGGGCTCGTAATGTCCACAGATTGAAATATTTCATTTCATCTAGATGCCTACCGAAGTCTGCATTTTCCATTCACCCAGCCGACTTGCCGATAACAGAAGCCTGAGCAGCAAGTACCTAAACTCCCGTTCTCCCTGCACTAAAATAACCTTTCGATTAAAACGGAATCACATGTAAACTGTAGATTATTATTATGTGTTTCAATGGAGAAATGTGATATTTCCCTTATCTTGTCTGACATTGTACTATTTTGATTCATACAAAGAGTTTATAATGATAAACATTTAATCTCGTGGAAATGGATATAAAATTTGATTATCGCGCACACCATCGTGTTTGTGCGACATTCAAATGATGTGCATCAATAGTTTACTCACTATTGCCCCGATCGGCAAACAACAATGTGGACACCTCGCCTCGACATCAACCGCGGCGTACGTTACCAGAAGGAGGACAACGAAGAAGTATTTAAACACCATTTTTAAGCCTGAAGATAAAGAATGCTAATTCAAAATTGTAATATAAAATTATTGATAATTACTTCATTATCAACACTGAATAGTTAAAGATCCAATTATCTTCTCATATACAATTTACCACATTGTTTATTGATAACAATTCTACATATACAAGTTGTGTACTTATCGGCCGAAAATAATATATTGTTAAATTTATTAAATTGCGAATATAAATTAATGTTAATTATTATATATATTATTATTACTATAGGTATTTACTTAATATGAAGGTGTTTAATCTTGTCACAGTAGATAAAACAAATATGTCGTCCATTGTCAAATGGAAATGCAAACATAAATAACATAAAAAATTTCTATTACATCAATGCATGTGCATTCTAAAGCCTTGTTTATGTTGCTTGCCAAACATTCAGTTCAAGGTAATATTTGAAGAATATGATGAAATTAATAGTACTATGGTGTATCAAGGGCGTAATTATCGATATTATCGATATTTCGCACGTAATGCGAATTAAATTTTTTATTTCTACGTAACTGTCATCCTAAGGCGCGAAATCGAGAAAAGCCCCCGCAGTGTTAAAAAATAATTAAAAGTCTACCTATATATGCTATCTTCTCACTACGTTGACACAGACGAATACATAATTAACTATGACACGATTCTTTATATATAATCTTTGCTCCCGCCAGATAAAGAGCAGTCATCATAACAAAGAAAAAAAAACATTCTTTGTATTGAATTTTAAGCTATTATTAAAGATTTTTACATTATCAGACACTAACATAATAAAATTTCATAAGAAGTAGCAGGAAGTTATATGCGTGAATGTAGATTTTATAAACAAATTTGGTGAACGGGGAATCACCTTCCGTTACAAATCATAACGAGAAATGTATGAAACTGAATTGCAAGAAATTCATAACGACATTCAACGATGATCGATAGTTTTAGTTCATGGGACTACAGTCTAGGATTGCACTGAAATTTAAAACCGATTTAAACGTGTACGTAACACGGGAATACAGTTTTCATGGAACAACCATGTTATGATTATATCAATCATAGAAATAATTACGTAAACCATACGAATGGTCGTGTCAGCTATATGATACGGTTGACCCGACATTACTTTTTCCCGTATACCTACAGCCAGAATATTATACATTTATTATGCGTCAATTTTATTTCCACATGGATATATTTAAAACCGTATGTTGTAACCTACACATTATGAAACATGTCCTCAAAATGTGCTTCAGCGTGACTCAATATCTCACGATTCAAATCATTTGTCGTCAAACCTATACGAAGGCTTCTGAAATCCATCGATTTTTTTTTTAATTTTTGACAATGGAAAATTCACATGTATGCTATACGTTAAAATCAATTTATTCGTCTTGATTAAAGAAATTAAAAACATAAAGATGCTCCAATGTCTACCGTTTATGAAACAATTAATAATTATGACGGAAGTTTATCATGTATATTTATCATGGCATTTAAGTACATTAAATTCGTTTGGATGTTCTACATCTACTGTCATAAATTTCTTTTAGAGAAATGCCTATACCTAATGATTGAATTATACTTTCTCCCCAGGGACCATCAGGTGGTTGTTTGGGATTAAATGGTGGTCTTCCGGGAAAGTCAATAGGTTTACCCGATTTTGGTCTAATCGATGGACGTGGAGTAAACGCCTCTACTGTTATTGTTCCTACTATATAGCAGTACAAAAATAGAAATAAAAAATCACTTTCCAATATATTACACGAGCATTTAAAATTGGTTAAGTAAGTGGTTTAATTAAATCTCTTATAAATCAGCAGTTATAAATGCATTGGTCAGAGTTTTTAAAATAGAATGTGTCGTTGAGCAAGGAAATCACATATTAACAGGAATACCTTCCATTTCAATCCAACTTCTTGTAACATTTATAAGCTTACTCAAGAATAAATAATTATTTCTATATTTAGTAACTATATGACATTATTTACGAAATGGTTTCTTAATACAATTCCTATAGTATTAATAAATTTAATAGTACTACCAATAATAGAAATCGTTATTATTATAACTGTATTTAAGTTTATCGAAATTTATTGTTTAATCATATTTATTATGTAAATGAAATAATACTGTAAAAAATTAAGAGACAGTAAAAATATACATCATTGTTTTAGTCGTACCTTTAGATCCTGTAATTACTGCTGAACTGATGACTTTTTAACCTTTTTAACCTTTGAATTTAAATAACGAAGTGATTCATTTTTATATCACCATTTAGTAATGCCCCTAATTCATTACATTTTTTATATACAAGACATTTTCAATGTTCGAGACATTCTCATATTTTCTTGTATATTAATGTATTAAGTGAAAAACTAATATGTTAACATAAAATTGTCAATATATGGACTTAACATTATTTCGTATACTGTATTCTTGATTCAAATCCATGCGAAGTTAATAATGCCTGAGAGCCAGTGACTATCTATCGAAATATAAACTACCATTAAACAATGTTATCAGCTTATAAATGATATTTTTAGTAAAATGTTTAAAAACATTACTGGCGTCAATTAGCATATGGCAATGAAAGATAACAATGATGTGACGATTTATGAATGAATATCAAGTTACTACAACGTTTACTAATTAATGCTTTGTATCAGCTTCTTAACGAATTAATGTTAATTATATGTAAGATTGAATAAATAAAATCGATATAAAAGTAAAAACTACATTTGGCACTTGAGAATCTCCCTTTAACTCGTTACTATTATAATATAAAATGAATTATATATGTCAATATGAATATAATCGACAAAACGTTTGAATTCGGGGCATTTTTGTATTTATGAATAAATACGAAATCATCACTGTTATAATTATGGCAACGCACAAATGGAAATAATATAATATTTTGGAAAATGGGGATTTACTATTACATTAATATTAAAACTAAAAGAGGGAATATTTATTATATATAAGTAACGGTTTCCATTGTTTAAGTCATCAGTTCAGCAGTAACAATAACATCAATAGGTACACTTTAAAATGTATACTACCCTGCTAGAAAATTTGACCATTGTCTGCCCAATTGTACCGGCCAGTTTTTCTGTCAGCTGGCCATATACCATCAATAAATGGCCAAGAACTCGTGAAAATTATGGCCATTAATTGTGTGGTATTTTGGTTGGAATAAATAGTTCCTCTGCAACCGAGCAGTTTGGTTAATATACGCACTCAAAATAAAGTTTAGGGCGTATGGCGATATCTCTCAAATAAATTAATGATTTGCCGTAATTGTTTAGTGTAAATGTCCCAAGTAACACCGATAGCTGCGGTGACGTCCAAAATGGCTTCATTCTGGTCACCGCAGCTCTTTTGTAGCTATTTGGGGTGTTTCTTGGTCGTTTCTGTACAGTTTCAAGCTGGTTTCTAATAACAGTTTATGGGCATCAATTATGGCTAATTCTTGGCCTGTGACCATTTCAGATGGCCACATCAATTTCTACCAGGGTACTACAAAGTTTGAAATTAATTTTCACAGTGATTATTTACACATATAAATATCATTAATATTACTATGTCGGGTAACTACTATTAAACATTTGATTATACATTAGACTATGAAATTTAGATAAACTTAATAAAATTACAATTGTATATATTTATAAGATATATAATTATACTACGAATAATTTGTGACTCTACTTTTGAAATGACACAATATTAATATTATTTCATTAATTTAACCGTTGATTGTAGGAACAGGTAGACTTTTCACGAAATTAAAATGAAGACTGAAATTTTATAAATTTTCCTGCTGCTCATAGCAGGGATTATAGCAGCAGAGGCATTAACCCCACGTCCACCGATCAGACCAAAACCGGGTAAACCTATTGACTTCCCCAGAACACCGCCGTTTAATCCCAAACCTCCATCTGGTCCCTGGGGAGTAAGTATAATTCAATCATTAGGTAGTCATTTTCTAAAAGAAATTTGCGACGGTAGATGTAATGAATGCCATGACAAATATCCATGATACACTTCCGTCATACTTATAATAATATTCCATATCTTTTCCAGCGTCCTCGTTTCCGCAGATCGCCTGATGATAAGAACAACGGAAAAGTTATCATCAATGCCCAAAAAAATGGAGGGAAAACATCTTGGGATGCTCAGGTACAACACAACGTTTGGCAGAACAAGCATGGCAGCGTTTGGGTGAATGGAGGTGCAAATAAACAACCAGGTTCTAAAACGCAAGGCCAAGTAGGCATTGGAGCATCTTTCCACTTTTAGTTTCTTAAATCAAGAGAAATTAATTTATTATCGAACATTATTCATGTATATGGTATATGTAGTGTGAATATTTCACTAGAAACAAGAATAAAAAATAAAACAATTTACATGTGTTATTACTTGAATTGTGTTTGAATTAAACTCTCCGATCCATTATTATTCCAATAATTTATAAATATATTAAATTGTGTATCAAACATAATGTACATAAATTGAAAATTATGATCTATAATTGTACTCCAAAATGGAATATTCTTATAAAAACATACGCAATTAAAATGAATTTAATATCAATGAAATATGTATAGTCAATCTAATTTAATTACACATTTACATCATACAAAAAATATTTGCTACACCATGCTTGTCGTAACAGATAATTTGAATATGAATGCAAACGCGAAATTTTTAATGTTCATATGGACATGAATGTAATGTTTTTTTTGTTTGTTTTTTTTGTTTAACATTTATTATTTTAACCGCATTCAAAATCGTATTTCATGAACGAATCTCAAAGCCGTTTCTGTTTGAACATTTATTTGCAAGAATGATCATCGCAATGAATTCTTTTATTGTCATTTGAAATGCGTGCAATAAAAGTAATAAACGTGAGAAATAAATGGGCATTGTTTTTACCTTGAATGAAATATTTATTATATTTTTATTCATTACAACGTCTTTTATGAGTATACCTACTATACCGTGGAATATATAAACCCCTATCGGAGCTCATGTTAAATAATGGGACGAATTTTTAATCTTCAGCGAGATACGTTTATAATAAGGGTAAGAAAGATATCTCTTATGTAAAGTAGATTTGTGGTCCATCTCGTCTCCAGTCCCGTCCAACCTCTAAGTAAATAACTGAACTGCCTACGAATTGACTAAATAATGTTTTCATTTCTGCCAGGGATTCGTGTATAAGATTGACATCCTTACAGCAATATAACTTAATCTTGTCATAAGGTTTGGTGCTACGCTATTCAATAAGGTAGATCACATTTTAATGCTTTTCGTCCACCCTGGTAGAAATGGAAATTGCCATGCCACTTCCACGCTAGCAACTAGACAGCGCCATGCTAGAATCGTCACGTTTTGCCCCAGTACGCATGCGCACACGAAGAACAACGATGTGCGCATGCGTACTGGGGCAAAACATGACGATTCTAGCATGGCGCTGTCTAGCTGCTAGCGTGGAAGTGGCATGGCAATTTCATTTTCTACCAGGGATAGTGTTGACTTTATTCAGATACTATCACAAACGACCATCAATATAAGTCAGTAATTATATCGGAATGAAAATATTGCATTTTTTTACTTCAATTATGTTGAACAATTTATTATAATAGTGCAGAATTAATATATATTTAAAATATCAATATTATCAAAAATTTTGAAACGTATAACGGAACTTGTCCGAAGAATTTAATATAATGACGAACGCCATAATAACTCTCAACTTTATCAATTCATATCCAATCCACTTGCAAGTTCCTGCGTTATCGTCGTTCCAGTGACATTCCAAGTTTTTGTTCAACTTGTCTGCGCATTTTAACCGAATACCTGGTATAGAAAAATCGCTGAAGAGCCGCCTACTGTTTTTCTTAACGAGCTTTCGCAAATATTGCGGCTGACTTCGTTCCGTCAGGAACAGAATCTTCGATATTGAAATATCTTATCAGTATTGCAATTTATGCAGGATGGGATAAAACAAACTCTATTGTTAGGTTCTATTATAATAAAGTCACAATATGGTGATTTGGAAGTATACACAAAGGTCGTGTCTCTTAAAGGTCTGTCTGAATTGATAATCTTCGAAATTTGACGTGTATTTTTAGCATTAAACATTTTACAAATCGAAAGATCGCGTGTTATATCATCCATAATATATACACATTTGCTACCATTTCGAGTATCTGAAAACGTTCAAAATTAATTTCGTGTCCGCGTTTCAGTTTCTACAGCTGCATTCAGAGCATCCCTTTGAAGGGAAACAAATTTTGGACACGTCTCAGTCGTACGCTAGCAATAAACGCGTTTTGGTAAATGAATACCGGAGACGGTAGTCTGCATAGCGCCATATTCCCCATCAGCATCCCTCTAAGATGCACGACCAACGCAGATATAAAGGTATAAAGGTTAAACCGACACATAATCGTAAGACTTAAGTGTGACACACAGTAACATCCGGCCGGTGCGAATAGTTTCGACCTCTCGGGAATTTTCCTCTGGTATCTTTCTTTAGCGTCTCTTTTATTTCGTTCATTTCCTCACTTCTTCTGTTTCACCCAAAGACCTTATTCGCACCTCTGCGGCTTTCTAACTTTATAGAAGATTCCTCGGGTGCATCAAAGTCAAGCAAGAAACATAAAAGATAAAATACGGCTCGCCGTAAAGAGACTTTTTGCTGGCGAGTCGTCGCTGTCGGATCTCCGTGAATAATTTAGCAAAGGTGAGAAATTACTCGAGATTACGGTACCATTTGGGATGTCGGACTCGTAGGAATCAATTTTACCTTAAAAAAATTAAACTAGTCATATCTCGTACGAGTATAATACAAAACACGTTAAGCAGGTATAGGTATTTGTAAAGTTTATGAATTTGATGCCCTTGAATAAAACATTTCAGACACAGTGGTGCATAAATTGTTTCACTTCTGCTTGGTCGTCGATAACATTCTTTTTTTTTTGCAACAAATCTCATTAAATCGTTTTATTATGTTCTAAAGTCTCTTAAGATGTTTAAACGCGTTCGCTAAGTTCTCCTTAAATCTTTCTTAATCCAGTAAATACGCCTACCTTAGAGTGTTTCCAGTTTCACTTCTAAAATTCTGTTTCGTAACTGAACTGTTTATTATTTTACTTTAACCACGTACATCTTTATGTTTCAATTCATGAAACATAAACATAAAACACGATGACGTGATCAACATTGCGCTTATTAATACTCGTCAATTAAGAACTATCCAAAATCATCGTAACTTTATAAAAGTCCCGACGTTATTGATCTATTCTCTAATTTGAGTATGCTTTTTGGAAAACATCACGTCACGTCACGTAAGTTTCAAATATTTTCCTACTTCGAAGACACGGTGTCCGACTGAACTAAAGAAGAATTGCATAACTTGGGTGAAACCAAAATCGCTTTTCGTTATTTCCGAGCGAAGTTGACCTCAAGCTCCGTAAATCTCCAAGCAAACTTTTCCACCCAATACGAATACGCTGAATGGGCGACGTAAAAACGAGTGGTAAAGTTTGTCCTGAAACATCGCGTCGAACTTTGCGAAATGAACTCAAACGGCGAAGCAAATGATGTCAAGTATTCGACGTTATGGACGGAATGCGAATTTATTATTTATTGGTAAAGGGAAATCGGAAAATGTCGAAATAGCAAACATTAAATTATCTAAAATATTCATCTGTTAATGTGTACGACTGAAATATTAATTACTATTGATCCAATTATAATACTAAATTATAATGATGCATGAATTCTGGATTGCTTTCGTTTTTCCAGATTGCTCATTAAATTCCAATGTCAGTTATAATAGAGTTTACCTACTCTGAATGGCAATTAACAATTATTTAAGCTGAATAACATAGGGAAAGGGTACTGTCGGTGTAATATTATGTCCACGTGCGCGCATTGAATGGCACTTGGCAAGTGAGCACACAATTGCAGGCCACATAAGTAAACTTATTAATTACATGTATAATTCGTACTCATCTCCTAAGATCCCTAGATATATGATACGCCGATGTCAAGATTAGGCAATGATGAAAGCTTACCTGATAGTCCATGTAATTTCCGTAACCCATGTGGTTGCAGGTGCAGGCGCAAGCTTGGATGTGTCGTCGCATGTCTAGCTCGACCTCCTCGCCGCAAACTCCTCTGGTGGTAGCCATCATTGTGTCGCCCATGCAGTACCCACCGGAACAGTACATCCTCGGATCGGATTGATCCAAATAACTACCTCCCGTCTCATCGTAGCCTAACCTACTGGCACACCTGGATTCTGCATTGTATCCCACGCGTGACTGCGGACGATCGTCGTATCCCGTAAGTCTGGACTGTGGTCGGTGAAAACCTCCTGGGATTGTCTGGCAAAGAAGACACGTATATCTTGTTAGTTAAACAGATGGATTTTCTACACAGATTTTCTACACAGATTTTACAATTTAGCAGCAACTATTTGAATGCAATTAATATAGTCGATGACGAAAATTGGACGTACATTGGATGGCCGTATATGTACGGACATTGGACGTACACTTAACGTCCATTGTATGTACAATGATGCAAATTTTATGTATTGAAAGTCCGGTCTTCATGTATATAATGAAGTACAATTTGCGGCGAACTGACGTATCTGATGAGCTATTTGGGATGATACGGTTCTTGTAAATGTAGTTGGTATTTGATTAAAAAATGTATGTAAAAACGTAACTATAGGGTGATAAGTAAAATAGACAGAACAATAATACATTCTTACGCCTCACGGAGAAAAACGTGACATATAATTTCTTTCGAATTTCTAGCTAACACATCCACTCACGTTATCAAAAAGTGGTAAATGTGAAGTTGGTATTTAGACTTCATATTTTGCCATATAATATATGTTACCGTATGTAAAAAGTCCATCAAGAATATGGAATTTTAGTCATATCACATAGTATCAAATTTAACGTAGCCTATTGCGTTATTCATAAACAATCAGATATAAAATTCGACTAAATTAACTTATAACGCGTCTTGTCACTTCGTTTCAGTGTAAACAGGACACGTGTTATTACTACTGTAACTTCAGTGACATAAGTCACATCTCATGCTTGCATGAGTCAATAAAATGTGTTGGAAAAATAATATTAACAAACCAAGACGAAATATCAGAAAACTATAATAGAATGTATGAAGAATTATATGGATACAGTGATAAAATAAGTTGATATAAATTGGTATACGAATTAAAATAAACTTTTAAAGACATTTAAAAAATGCAATATATAGAAACATGATTTTATTGCTTTTATAATCCGTAATCGAGTTTGACGAATAATGAAAACTGCAGAATGGCTTTTTTCACGTACACGTGTATGTTTTAATCGTCGAAACAAAATTGAAGTCATCAACAAAAAGTATTTATACACCGAAAAAACGATATCCTACTTTTAAGAAAATTACCCACTTTCCTCCATATTCTTGGTAATATTCTTAATGAAGTACAGCCAATTCTTCTTTTAAGTATATTCGTTTCTTATTGTAAGAACGAAAGAATAATATTCCTAAAATAAGAGTATATACTCTTTATAGCAATAAAGATAATTGAATAATATATAAACTAATGTACTTCAC
>JAPYZR010008171.1:0-13564 GCA_030522945.1 Trichopria nigra | reverse complement strand
AGAAGCTCTTATGGCGATCGCGTAAGGTTAGACGGAGAAACGCCGGACGTCAAACTTTGAAGCATTATTTTTCGTATTTAGACGCAACGAATCCTTATCTTAATCTATCTAACGTTAACTTTGGAAGTACGTAGGTTTTTTTTTTATTTCGATTCTTGTAAAAATGGCTCACTACCGAAATAAAGTCGATTTTTCTCGAAATAAAAACGACGTAAATTGTTTATAAAAAAAAAAAAAAAATTAACGATTAATCGAAAGATGGCTACGTACTTCTGTAGAAAATTTATTTGTGAAGCTACAGTAAAAATGTCAATCCAATCCATGCAATAGTTTGCGAGTAATTTGTCCTACAGTTTGAAAAAAACCGGTTTCGCGCGAAAAACGCGTTTAAAGTTCCTCTAATCTGCGATGCATGCACCATACATTTGGCCATCCAAATTAATATTTGCCTCCTCCTCTTCCTTTATGATCGATTTAAAAGGTAATCGATTTTTTTACATTTCTGTACCCTATATGTATATAGTACCTATACATACATCAGTGGACATTGTTGCCGCGCTCGGGGTGGTTCGGCCGTGTTCGCGTGCCCTCGGTCCATTCGGATATCCCTTCTTTCTTCCGAACGTTCCGACGGTTTCGACGTTTCCCATTCGTCGTTCGCGTCTGATATCCACTTCCTCATTGGCTACATATTTACTTTTTAAGAACCTCCGCCTTACGACTAAATCGAATGCGGTCGTAACGAGATCATCGAAGATCGAAAATCAAAAGCGACAATACGTCAGTCAGACATTCTGTTTTTTGATCGCATAACGTAAGGAATTAGTGGTACCGATTTCCCGGGCGAACGTCGTTGCAATTCAGAAGAATTTTGATACCATGTAAGTAGCACAATAAAATTATTTTATATTCTGTGGATCCTTGTGTCTTTTGTCCGATCAAAATTTAAGAAAAGTCAATGCGAGTATAATCGAACCCTTCCACCTTTGCGCTCTCGTCGCATTGTCGCAGTTTGAAGTATTGTTACATTTTCTTCTTTGTTTACTAATAACGTATTACACTATACGTATACATTATTTTGTTGCGAGTATATCGTCTCATTAGAATATCATAACAATCTTTATTTTTACGTATATGCGACTATAATTTCAAAAAGACGCGTTGTAAAATGACGCGATTATTTTTCATTCCCGTTCATCACCCGTTCAAGATCGCTGTAGTAGGTTTTCTATGTTTACGTATACCCTCGAACTGTTTTGGTCCATTACTCGAGGTTATCGTTGTGTTCGCGAATCGTCCTTTTGAAATGCTTCGAAAATATATTTGCAAATGAAACAGTTTGAAACATACAATTTTAATGTCGCATTTCAACGGTTAATTGTGGGTCAAAAATGTTGAAGGCGACTTTTGTTTTTTTTTGGTTTTTTAAATTTAGAATGTGGAATTTGAAGAGAAACGTCAAGTTTAGTTTTTTAATTTTGTTTTCTCTTGTACACGCGTGATCTGTACTGTATACATATACATATACTTATGCTATTTTTTGTGCATGCTTGGAAGAATTTATTAGTTTTATTTTTCTTAAGTTTTTCAGGTGTCAGTGCGGTAGATAGCGAATGATTTCGCCCCGCGCATAACCTGAAAATTTCCCCTTATGGTTCAAACATTTATTCTAATTTTCGAATTTTCAAACCATGTTTAAAATTTTCTTTATTACACTTAATTTCCTGTAATTTCTTTTTATACGTGAAATCCATTTCAATTTTCAACCCCTCGCCCCTGTAATTTTAATTTTAATCTTTCGACGTTAAATTTATTTGCATTTATTTCCTTGATATTTACGACCTAATTTTTCGGGTTTTGATTTTTGGGGTTGGTTTTTAATTTCAGGTTTCGTGCCTTATTTCATTTTAGTCTTTTTTGTTTTCAGTGAATTAATATATATTTTCGTTTTCGCGTATTCTTTTCTTTGCATTTACCATTTACATTTTCTTTTCTTTACAATTTAGTTTTTCTTTTTTTTACATTTTCGTTTTTCATTTCTTTACATTTTCGTTTTTCTTGCACTTTTCTTCGCTTTACTTTTTTCGCTTATTATTATATATATATATATATGTAGTGTTAGTATTTATTAATGCTTCACACTACGTGTGTTTGCATGGACTTCGATACAATTTTCTTTGATTAACATGTTATTTCCATTCTTACACTTTTTACATTTCGTATACCTATATTTGAAATAATAATACATTTTCATCGCCTTTTTAATTTTTCAACATACTGACAAAGCATTTCTCTCTCTCTTATATTCAGACATACTTATATATATATACCTATTCATTTCCTCAACCATACACCTCCCCACACTCTCTCTCTCTCTCTCTCCTCTCCCTACATTCATACATACATGCACTCTTTTTCTTTCTTTTCTATACCCTCTCTATATGTACATGTTCTGCAATATACCTCCCACCGTATTTCGAAAAATCGCCTTCGTCGTAGCGCTATATGCTAATGCGAGGTTTTTAACTGTTTTATATCTAATCTAATATACATTAATAGTCTACAATTTTGTGCCTTTCTAATTTTTTTTTTTTGCGATATATGATATAACTACTGGTTAGAAGACCATTTTAAGTTAAATGTAGAGAAAATTAATTCTATTTGTATTATTTTCTCGACGGTTTTTTTTATTTTCCCGAAAGCTGTCTCCAGTCATCATGTTTTTTTAATCTATAACGAAAAAGAAAGGAAATAAAACAAAAAAATTAAAAAAAAACATCATGGAATAATAATACAAAAAATGAAGTAAAGGATTTTTAACATAGTTAGATCCCTGGATATCGTACTTTTGGAAAAAATATTTAATAATATTTTCAAGACTTCAGCTTTCAACAATGGTATTGTTGAAGAGGAAATTTATTATTGTTCTTGAACAAAAATTGAAAGTGCAAAACGAATTTGTTAAACAATTTTTGTTAATGACTCTAATTTTCTTCTTTCATCTTTTAAAGAAGTTATAAATATTTTAGATTTTGTTGGACGGCTTGTTTTCTCAAATTCCAGAAGCTAAACATGAAATATCTCTATTTAAAAAAAAGTTATAACTTTTTTAAAAGGCGAAAGAAGAAAATTTGAGTCATTAATAAAAGTTGTTTAACAAATTATTTTTGCAACATTCCATTTTTTTTTTCAAGAACAGTAATGATTTCGCTCTTCAATAATATTGACAATAAAAACTAAAGATGAAAACGTTATTAAATATTTTTCCTGAACCTATAACTACCTTAAGTTATCAGGTTTTTTTATTCAACTTTGAGGAATTTTCGGTATTTATTGAGTAAACGCTAAAAGTATAAAATAAAATATAAAATATAAAATAAAATATAAAGAATAAATTTTAGTAATATTTTAAAAAATAGGTGAAAATAAACTCGAAACAATATTTAATATATAATAGTTTTCAATTTATTATTATTTTTAGATTTATACTATTTATTAGTAAAAATGCTTATTAATTTATTTGAATCCTACTATTCTTATTAAGAAATGATTTGACCGTTGATATAAATTGTAGAAATTTCAAAATTTAACGAATTACAGTCACTATACTAATTGTCAAGGTTCAATGACCAAAACAATAATAAACAATATGTATATATGTATAAAATTTTCGGCCTAGGTCAAGGCCCTCTTCAGTAAAGTAAATAAAGTGTATAAAAATAAGTAAAATATATGTATTATTGTTGTGGTCATTGAACCTTTTCAATTAGTATAGTGACCGTAATTCGTTAAATTTTGAAATTTCTACAATCCTACTATTCTATTTATTTTTTTTTTACAAATTTACAATTTAACTTTGATTATACTAACGAAACTTACAACAAAATTTAATATAATGTATATATAATAAACATTTAACAAACTTATAAAAAAGATTTAAGAAACTTGAATGTATTGCATATATTTATAAAATGTACTTAAATATTATTATTTAAATAAGTTTTCATAATGTTCAACAAACAATATTATCAATCTACATACATAATTATTAACTCGTGAACGGAGAGTTTTTCCACAAATCCGTTGAGATCTTCCTCTCAACTTGACTCTTCAACTTGACGTATACTTTGATCCTAAAATATTACATAACTGCCTGCAAGAATATGTTAATGTTTGTAAAATACACTACTGCAAAGGTCCCGTTCAAGTAAGCGAAATTCTATTATTCTTCAATTTCGAAAAGCGAATACAAAAACTCGCTTCGCTCGCGTTTCAAAACTTCACCCTCGTGAATTTTGATAATTACGCCTTTCATATACATAATATACTATATTAATAAAATATATGAGAATTAAAAAAAAAAACTATAATTTAATTATATTTCACTTATGTAACTTACTTAAGAGGGCTCTAAAGTAGAACTATTCTAAATAACGTATACAATCACCAAAAAAAAATCCAGCATTATTTTTAAGGCAGGTATGGAAAAATAATTTGTTTCCAAAAATGTTCACTGAAATTTTCATTATTTTTACTGAAATTTTGTTGAGGAACTATATATGTAATGTAAAATCACCCTTCCGAAGTCCAAATTTTGAAAACACGTTTCAATCCTTTATAATTTACATTTTTCGTGTTTGGAGGTTAGGTCGGTAACTGTTCTACTTTAGACCCCCCCTTAAAAGGTAATTTTATGCATACAAATCTACTACTAAAAGTTAACAAGCAACAATATTTTACAAATTACTTGCGTGAAATAACTTCCGTAATACTCTCATTTTTTGAATTATTTTTTTGATTTCCCCTTCCAACTGTACTCTTTTAACAAACTGCCTGTTATGCAAAGCTGGAGAATATTTTAAATACATTATCTTCAAAAAGATACACATGCAGACCCGCGTGAGTGCGACTGTCGCACAAAAACTGTTTATATACATTTATATGTAGAATATAATTATTTAGGCATATACATTGATTAGATCCCCATGCCCACGGTAAATTAAATTTTTGGTTCCAATAAAAGTATTTCAGGTATAACAAAGGTTGATTGTTATATTCTTAAAATATTTAACTGGAACTATAAATTCTGTTTGGGTAACTATGGCAGTTTGAAAGTTGCGTATCTGCGGGGTTACACATGTAGCATGAAAGGAATATAACTATAGGAATATGCATGGTATATGTACAATTTGAGATCACATTCGTGATATTTCTGATATGTTTCAGAAATTTCTACAATTTCTAAAATTATCTCAAAGTTGTATGTACTTGTTATACAACATTCGAAATGATATATAGAATGCTACATTGCAACATTCCTGGAATATAAATGGAATGATTAATGTTGCCTGCGTCAACGTGTGATAAGATCGGCGACTCAGCGGCTTCACTGAAGGGGGTGTCCCGTACATTTTTCTTTTCCCCCCCCCCCCCCCCCCCCCTCATTCCCTCTCCCTTTCCCCCCCCCCCCCCCCCCCCCCCCCCCCCCCCCCACCAACCCACCCGCCCCTAATTCCTCCTAGTATTGTATTTACGATAATCTTGTGTGTTTTGGATTTGTGTTTCAGATATGATGTCTCATCAGCATCAGTTCCAAAAGACTTGGAACAGCCGCCAAGTAGAGCGTTACTCCAGAGATGCTAGTCCGTTCTCTGTGAAATCATCTTCTACAACTGCATCTTCTTGCACCTCATTTCAACCTTATTTTGCCTCAACCCCAAACTCCAAATACCACAGCTCCCAGATTATTCCAGCCCTAATGGACCTTCATATTACTCCTCCCGTGAATCCTAATCCTTACCTTTCGAACACCTCTTCTAATAATGACCATTCACGCATTCACATCCGTAACTATTCCCGTGTTCCCTCTTTGATGGATGCATTTATACCCGTTGTCCCTTCCTGTCCTGAAATTGTTGCTAACTCTTTTATTGTTATCCCCATATTTGACCCATCCATCCCAGCATCTCAGCCGATTCGGAGACCTTTCATGGATCGTCCATCAATCCGATGTTGGAACTGTGGTGGCTGTGGTCATATCGAGCGACATTGCATCTGGCGCAGTATATGTACTTATCCCGATATACAAAATAATAAATACCTGTTCTGAGGTGGAGTAAAACCTTCAGTTAGTTGTACGTGCCTCTACTCCAATGTCCGAATAACATGACACGTATGCAACCCGTCGCCCGTCACATTTATACCTTATTTCAACTCACTCCTAATCGCCAAGTATAGTCCTTTCTTTTATTACATTTTTTCCTCCATACCGTATCCTTACCGTTGTCCCTGAGTCATCTCCAAATGGTCCCTGAACTATTAAAATTATTGCCTTATGACGACCTTGTATCTCGACCGCATTTGTCACGTTTCGAATTTGACTCGTTTTCTTTTGTTCACTATATTTTACTGGACCATATTCTTGGCCAATTATTTTGGATTTATATAAAACGTTATTCAGGATTACATTGCAATTATGAAAATGTCTATTACATTTTGTCTTTCTATTTTGCTTTATTCTGATTCTGTTAGTCGGGCTGTCTCAGCGCATTGACTCCGAGTAGTACCGTCCTGTACCCCAATGTCCCAATAACAAATCCGTCACATATCTAACCCCATTGCCTGGAACTCAAGCAAGAAGAATAGCCTAGCAAGTGGCTTCAAGAAACAAAACGTGCACAGCAGTCATAAGCGTCAGTCGAAAGTTGCCATTGTCCTCCAGTCACCGAAGATCGGCATTTGTGATAAACCCTCTTCTGAGTCATCAGTATTGCTATCGATCTCGGCTTCTCCAAATCGGGGAGTTAATATTATTGTATCACGTCAGCCGCGTGTATTGCGAATCTCGAATAGTTTGAGTTTCTCGTCTCCTATTATATTATTATAATATATGTCAACGAATTCGTTTATTGTGAATTTAAAATTGTGGTAGACTTAACAAATTTTTTTATTTTTTAACTTGAAGTGTTTTGTTACTGATTTCTATTGTAATGCATTTGAAAATATCTATATAAACAATATAAACCGAACAGTGCTAAAATCCTAACCGGACTATTTTTCTTGAAAAATCATTAATTTTTCAGCACCCTTAAGAGGAAACGCTGAAAAATTATCTAGCGGAATTTCATGGTGATCTTCTCGCAACCCGAGGGCTTTCGCCTCGGACCTTCCAGTTTCCTTCTGTAACCTTCTCTATCGCTGAGAGCCATACATCATCATCGCCTCCGACGAGCGGCTCCTCTAAGTGCCCCGAATCGCCCTCTTGCTCTTGTCCAAGAGTCGCCTTCCTTTCCCAAACCCCTATATAAGTACTCCTATTGTACACTTGCATCTTACGTCTTACAACTTGTATATGAACGGCGGACCGAAGTGCGCCGAGGAGTGCTGCTAGGAGTCGGTTACGAGGGGCGAAACTTCACCTTCCCGATTTCCTATTGGCCGATTTCTTGCGTGTAAAGAGTACGATATTCCAGATTTCGCTAACGTTTTAATTTTTTTTTATCTGTAATACGAGTATCAATTCAAATTTACTAATTTTGTTTTTTCCCTTCCAGATAGCGTTTTATTTTGTCGTATACTATTTTTCAAACCAACGATATACATGTATTTACGTTTTTCAACGATGACGGAGCGTAAGAGGGCACTCCGGAGCCAGTACGGTCCCACCGAACCTATGTTTGGGTACGCAACAGGACCACAAACTTCAATTGGCCGCATCTCGGTGAAAAATGCTCGTATACGGTAGTGTATCTAATTACGATCATTAAAACAAATATCCGACCATTGGCTACAGGAAAAAAATGAATTACTCAAGTAAAGTATACTTGTTTTAAAACTATACAAAATTTTAAATAAAAGTCGACTCGTTTCTCATAGATCGTTACGTTTCTTCAACGATTTTATAAAGTTCATCGAACAACAACTGTTTATGTAAAAAGTCGAAGCGAATTTCGATGTCAGTCGTTTTTTTTTCATATCGCAGAGTGTAACGTACCACCCATTTACCGTAAAGGGTACGACAGGCTTCTCGCAACGCAAATCGACGACCAAAGGTCTTGATAGGCTTCCAGGTCATTTTGCTACGGCCAAAGAGAGCGCAAGGCAATTGCGTCGATCTCGTGCTTGCTTCTCGCACCCTTTTTGTCGTATTTCTACGGACGTGCACGTATAGGCGAACATTTCCTTCTTTTTTTATAGGGTACTGCCCTTCTTGGCTCATTGTGCAACAACGGGAAGGAAAATAACGTTTCGTTTCGTCATATTTTCCGCCAAATTAAATTGTTATTCTTCGTGTCTCGTCGGTACACTTTCTTTTTTACCTGTTAAAGTGGTTGAGTATGCTTCGCACACGAGCGCATAAAAAGCATGTTTACTACCATGATTGCATGATTGTTTCGATCGACCATAATTTTTTTGGGTTCTTTCGTCAACGTTTTGGTCTACATTGACTTTGGTCCGGTTTCAACAATTCCATCTGTTTTTCACGAGTGACACACTTTAATAAAGTTCCAGAAACGTCCGAAAATTGTAAAGCTTACCAGAAATCACCCAATCGCGAAAAGCAATCGATACTCCGACCTCGTTCTCGAAAGATGACTTTTTCGAATTCAAGAAAAATATACGTCACATTTCAGAATAAATTCGAAAATGCAAAAGACTAAAAACGTCAGCAACTCGGAATCGCGACGGAGTGTTTACTGTCGGCGCGTTTAATAAACTTGGCACAGGTACCTCGAGTACCTTTTTTTTTCATACGTCGAGTGTGAGAATTCGAGATAGCGCCGTAGCCGGAAAAATAAAATGTTATAGCAGCGAAACGTCTCAAATAATTCCTCTATCGCGAGTCGACGTCGCGACTTTTATACACGGTGTATATAAAATGTACGTGTATACGCACGTATATATACGGGAAAATCCTCCCTTTTCGTACGATTCGTGTTACAGTTGGTGGAAAAACACGGAACGAAGGGAAACAATGGCAGGGAACTAGTGAAAAGGAATAGTGCGGAGAAGAGTAAGAGATACAAAAGGTACCCCCTGAATACTGTGAGTTGCCCGGAGCGAAAATACACTCGAACGGTCGATATATAGGGGCTATGTATATAATATGTCGGAAATATATTACGTGCAGTCTACTCGATCTTTCACGTTCCAGCGGCGCTCGTCGAATGTACGTCGGTCACGTATTTTACTCGATAAATAACAGTGCACTTGAATTAGTACCGATTTTTATTCAAAATATTTGAAGAATTCGTTGGAAAACTTTGGGGTGAAGAGTCGTGCGCCGATCAAACGGTAGAAGTTGACATAACCAAAAATTAACCAACGGGTAAATTTATACAAATTGTGAAACCAATCATCCCGCAGTAGAGGTAAAAACCTGGACATAATGAGTCCGAAGTGTATACTCTTTTATCAAATCTTCTCCTGCGTTGATTTCTGACTGAGCAAAGAGCTCAAAAATCGATGCATTGGAGGACTTGAATATTTGCTTAGTGTCCTTATTCCATAAAGAATGTTTTTATCTATGCTGATTTGAAGTAGTTCTGTTTCTAATGGGTTTAAATTAAATGAAATACACTTGCAAATTCACCGACATGACAAATGTACAAACGTAGAAACGTTTAGCAATGCGCGTATAGTATGATGGAGGAGTAAAACCTTTCGACCAATCACAACTTACAATTTCTCATACTATCACCCTCCTCCACTCATAAACGATGAAAATTGCACGTTATGATTGGTCGGTCATCCCCTCCGAACTTTATACCGCGCATCCATAACGTTGCTATACTTTTATTTACACCATGTACATAATTAGGTTCCAACTTCTGATCATGGAGTAATGAATAATGGTAAGAACTTTAATGTAGTGATGAATAAACATAAAACAATGATAAACTTGGCAACGTTGCAACATTCTAAAGTATTCATAGTTTCAGCAGTCTTAAATGAAACGGCACCATCGGAAAGTCAGCACAACAAATTTCAGCAAAATCGGTTTTGAATTAAGGGGGCGCTGAAGTTGAATAGTTGTCGACCCTAACTTTACAACAATTCTGATTCAATTTTAGACCAATTTCACAGGAACCTTTTTGGAGACCGCAAATGTTATTTGTATAATTACTGTACATTACCAAATAAAAAAATAAAAAACCTCTTTCGATCATTTTTAATTTACACGTTTCTTATTGCGATTCTTGTTCGATCGATAGCTGTGTTCTACTTTTTTAGACCCCCCGAAGACTTGGCACTGAGAAAAACATGATCTGGAATTATTCCCAGATGCATTCTTCTAGTAACTTTTTACGAGTGACCCGTAATATATAACGGGAAAAAATTTAATTAATATAAAAATACACAGATAAAGATGTGTTCATGCATCGCATATACATAAATAATGCAAGTTTAGTGAGATTCGGAGAGCTTTGAATTATGACCATTTCAAGAATTTTGCGAAATGAAGTGTAGATTCTCTGAAGCCCGAGATACAATTATATTTATACGTCATGCTTTTTGAGTCGTGCAATTACGCATCGTTTTCGATAAAAAAAGGAAATCTTCCTTGCATTGCAGGCGGACACGGTTATATATAGTGCACTCTTTGACACTCAAACGGTAAGATATAGAACCGTGCGGGCGGCGCAATGAAGAGAACCGGGCTCGACAAATGGCATCGTCAGCACGTTCGTTTCAGGCAGAAACGGAATCAGAACCTATTCTTCCACGAATCGACTATCCTCTTTCACACGGAAGGGAGTGTCGTATATAAAGCGCTCGTCGTCATCCCGGAGCACCCGATCGTCCCTAAAAAAGAAGCTAAAAATCCGGTAGACGTAAAAAACGTAACGGTAACTGTCAGTAACGCGCTCCGCATTCCGTCGCATCGTATCGATCAAACACTGACGAATACATGCATTTTATACATTCAATTATTCAGGTCATAGTGCAAAATTACAGGACGTACCTCGTGTACATATAGGGACATTTATTTGAGCTGTTTTCGTGTCACCCCTTAAATTGTCCCGTGCATCCTCCACACAATGGGGATATACTAATTGGATGTAGATGTTCATTTGATCTATTCAGTATAGTTTTATTTACAATGCTCACCTTTCATACGTGATGTGACGCATCTTCAGTAGCGAGTGGATGATTTTCGTTTTATAACTATATGGGGATTTATACATAGGTAGAAAAATGACTAGGAAATAGTCCGTGACACTGGTGATATGTCATAATGTGCTAGGAAGTATCATAATTTATTATTTAATCTCTTACTTGTTCCTAGTAACTTTTTTGTTAGGGAAGTAACGTGAACCAATCCGAAATGAAGAAATCTTACATGCTCTCTGTCCGACGAAAAGTTTTCATAGTTGAATATAGTTACCACTAGCTGTAACCAATAAATTAAGTATCCGCGTGTCGATACACAATTTGTCATTGTAGTTTTTTACTTGTTTGTTTATTCATTGAAATGTATTATTTACAAAACGACGATATCATTCTGATATAATCCATCGGATTACTTCGATACATGAACCAATAAGTAGCGTCATATAGAAATGTCACTGGCCAATTTCCCTACTTTCGGATTATCGTTGACACCCTGTAGAATTTCTTCAGAATCTCATTGGGCTCTTCAAGCTTTGGCCAACTACATTTGGACTGATTTCGATCTTTCTGTAGGGGGCGCAGTAGTAGATAACAGCGGCAGCATTTTTACAATAATGAAGGACTAAAGAAAGAATCATAACCGAAAGTAAAAGCTGTTTCTAAAGGATGATAAATTGCTTTGTAGCAGATGTGAAAGAATCCTTTAAGAATTTAAAAGCATTCTAATTTTCAAAGAATTTCAACGCACCGATTCAGACACAAAAACCACTTTTCCAAAGTGTAAGGAATTCACTCGTGTTAGGATTCTTTTCGCGATTGACGGTTGATGGTTGAAGCGAGTTTCCTTCCCTTTTATTGCGACACTTTCAAGCAACTTCCTTGCCTACAAAACTCTCATCGGCGCATCATAATATCGCTTCTCTCAGTCAAAACGGTACACAGAGACGCGTACAGGAAAGCTCAAGTTTCCGCACGCGATCGCTTAAGTGCGCTTAACTCTTTGTTGTATCGAATTCCTTGACTCGTCGGTACTACGACGCACCTCGCAAAACCGCATTACGCGTGTGGGAGGTTCGAATTCTGTTTATCGCGGGCGTTCCTATTCTTGCCGCTGATGCTATACGAATAAGCTGCGCCCTTTAGTAACATCATAACGTTTGTTAGTCTTGTAAGCTAATTTACATCGAAAGCGGGTAATTTGTAGGAGGTTCGCTGGAAAGCTTGTTAATTTGCGTCGGAGGCGAAAGCCGAGACGCGAAGCTCTCTCTCGTCGGCGAAAATAAGGCGGAGGTTAAGGGCGCACCGGCAGCCGTCGGGCGTCTGCGAATGCATCACCCGCAGTAGGTAGCATGAATTATAAAGAAGACGCGTGCACAATACCTAGGGCGTGATATACATACGCGCTACAAAGTGTACGCGTTACGGGGGGTGGATTCAAGCTCCGCTAGTACGTGACACAGATACACCAGATACATTATGCATCCCGGATTTTATCCCGCGTAATGCACTTATTATATATGTGCGCGCACGCCACGGAGACACCTAAAGCACATCTTCGCACCTTGCTACTGGCGGCTCCTCTCCGGAAGCCGCCAGAGAGGAAAATCGAATGACGGAAGGTGGAACAGTTGCCTGCTACCTAATAACGAAATTATAATAAGACCGTCTGGAGTCTTTTGTCTTGTTTCAGAAGACTCGTGAAATATCTACTAGGTGAATGCGTCAGGGCTGCATCATATTTGGATGAACTTGTTTTAAATCTTTAGTAGTTTCTAAAATAGTTTCAGTTATTTATATTGTGTCAAAGGAAAAAAAAAATGGTGAAGGTTACTAAAATCCTTGATAACACTCCCATTTGAATCGAAATTTTTGAAACTTTGATGTAATACGTGGACTTTTACTCTTCCCAGTTTCCTGGTATTTTCTGTCTTTTTTTGTTATATCTCGTGAACTCATGTTCATCGTGTTTCAATATAGACGTCAGAGTTCATGACATCAGATATCGTGTTACAAACCTCGGTACCAGAGTTGCCGAATAAACCAAGTTAGGGTGAACATCATTTACTTTGTTTATTTGGCAACGCTGGTGCCGAGGAATTAGTGATCCCACCGCAATCCATACTAAATTTATACTTTTGTTTTAAAGGCTTCAGTTTCATTCTACAGTTTTTGGTCTTTTTGTACCTTTTTACGTTGCTCAGTTTTACCGGTAGGGTGGCATACTAATGCCAATCATTGATCCGAGTAGGGGAGCCGATGGATAAGTGCGGTTAGCGTCCTAGGCGCTTAAACTGAACGTTCCCGAGTTTTTCATTTTCATTTTCACAAATTTCACCTTCATTAGACCTTACCATGACCTTGTTGAAAATATCGGATAAATATCGTTTTGAACGTAAAATTTTCCGCTCTTTTCAAATCCAAGATCAAAAGTAGGGGTTCCCATTTAAAA
>JAPYZR010008168.1:0-11186 GCA_030522945.1 Trichopria nigra | reverse complement strand
TCATAAAACTTTCGTATATAACATTTTTCCGAAAAATGCAATCTCGCTGAGTTATTTGACCGTTCCGGAACTTTTTCTCATCACTGTATATATATATATGTTGTCGCATCATATAATCGATATTACAACGTCGGATAGATAGCGGCGTTCGTTTCAATGAGATATTTGTCGTCTTCAAATCGCCCAAGTTCCAGATTATAATGGACTTTTTTTAATACCATATAATACTATATATGTTTACCAAATTTCAGACGTAAACAAACTGACTAACGTATAAGGACAAATCCCAGTAAGAATTTAGTAAACAAAAAGAGACAGTTGGACGTAAACAAAAGTCAACACAAAGCATCCGATGTCATCTGAAAATTGAACGAAAAAAAGTTCACAACTGTTACGGATGATTTGCAAAAATCCTCATAACATATGTAAATATAACAATTCAGTACTCGTTTATTGTTCTTATACTATATAACTGTGTTTAATTACTCCTTAATTAAAACTAATAAATTAATTATACGAAAAAATTACTTATTTATTTTTCACATAATAAATTTTGTTTCCTTTATTTATTTATTTTTTTTTTTTTTGTTATAAATTAAAATAACGGTCTTTTTCAAGATTTCAATTCAACATTTCAATAGTTCCAGCAAATTTTGTTCGTTTACATTTGATTAATCTCGAAAATCCTGAAAATGAAAAAAAAACCTTAAAGACAGAAATTAGACTCCCTGAAGTGTGGTTCAACTTTTTTTAAAAATACTGCGCATACGCATAGAATACAATTTGTCAAAAAAGGACGTTGACAGCAGATTACGGTGTGTTTCTTCATTTATTTCATAACCCGATCAGAAGAGATGAAAGGCGCACATAATGAGTACAAAAAGTACTCTTGAATTTCTTCCTATGTCACGATTCCGGGCTCGTTTTATTAAGTATATATTTATTTACGTACAAATTTTTTTTATGAGCTCTTTCCGAGCTCGTAAAAAATGAAATCAAAAAGTACACGTATAAGTCTTAATGAGTACTTTATCTCTTAATGAATAAGCCTTAATAAGTACTTTATCTCATTAAGACTTATTCGTCTACATAATCGTCTGTCATCTTTGTTTTTTGGCAAATTCTATTCATCAAGATTTTCGAGATTGATCAATTGTAAACGAACAAAATGTATTGTTTAAATGACTTGAAATGTTGAATTGAAATGTTGAAAAGAGACCGTTATATTAATTTATAAAAAATAAAAGAAACGTTTGTTATTTCAAAAATAAATTAATAATTTATTCATTAATCTATTAGTTTTAATTATAAGGTCTCATGTACTCATAATGTCCGACTTTTTACATCTCTGCTAATTGGCCCGTCACACCGGTCACACCTACGAAAAATAAAGCAATTACTTTTTTTCTTACGTCGTAACGGAAATCATTCATATACAAGATAAATGACAAGATAATTAATCGAAATTAATAAAAAGAAAGAAAAGGCGATAATTAATGGATTCCATATATTCATTGTTAGGCGTAAATTAACAGAAATTAATGTTGAAGCTCGCAAACGAGGAGAAGCTAAACAAAGCAATTAACCTTTCGATTAAAGCGTTTAAAACACGAACATTCAATAATAAGAAGATTCCAACGAAAAACCCCGTTCTTAACACTCACAAACACGCATATATATATGAATATTTCATACATATATTTACATCATCACACACATATATGTTTAATTACAAGAAAAACCAGTTTTAAATATAAGGTCAAGATGCGGCATCCCATAAGACCGGGTTAAAACCAACAGATTGAGATTCCTCCTCCATAAACGTCTATTTCTTATTGGCCGATATTAGTTGCATTAGCGATAATTCTGGGTTCGTTAATAAATTTACCGATAATACTTGAAGGCGCCTATTTATTCCGCAAAATGGACAAACCATTTTTCAAAATAAATTTTCGATAATTTTGATAAGACGATTTTAGATATTTTGAGAAACGTAAATATCTGTATAATATTTTACATTTGCTAATTTATCGGTTATTGAATAAAAAAGAAAAAATAAAGAAAAAAAGGGAAAAAAACTTTGTTATTGTATATATGATATTTAAACACTTGAATATTGTGTAAATGGACTGGCGTCTGGCTTCGAATTTTCTTAGAATTATCGATCTACGATTCATAACCTCTTTAAACTGTACTGCCTTAAATAAATTCATCTTTGCCTTATCGAATGAGTGAAACTTGAGGTGTAAAACAATACAATTTCTCGATCGCAGAGTGACTCAATTTTCTCTCTAAACATCACTTATATAAAAATAAAAATAATTTTAATGTTCCCAAAGAAAAAACAGAACATTAAAATACATAAATATTAAAAAAAAAAAAAAATATTTGTTGTTACTTTTTAATGCGCTTTGTGTTTTTATTATTGAATATTTTCATAGCTTACAATTACGTTGAAGTGATATTCTATTGTATTTCGAGTTTAAATAGACATATTTGAAGATTAAACGATTTATGATTTATCAATTTGTACATGACTCTTAAATAAACTTTATTATCAATGACTACCGCATACTCTTTATTGGGCTGTTTAGAGTTTGGAATCTTCAATATGAAATTCATAAACTTGTCATTCAAAGTAAACGTCTCTTTATGCAGCAGTCACAAATTTGTAAGAGGATTTTTATCATATCTTGTTTAAGTCGAATTAATTGCTGCTTCATATATAACTCCATTAATTTTACTTTACTACTTCATTAATTGTAATGAATTGCAACTCTTATCAATTATAATCTCGAATGTAAATAAACTTTATTTGGTTTCAAACATTAATTATCTGATTAACACCTAATTAATATACGAGCATACATCATGAACTTCGAAATATGTATTGGAGTCCATCAAAAGTGATACGATATATTTTTATTTTTGATATACTTTTATTCGATTTTGTGTTTTCTGTACATAAATAATTCAAAGAACAAGGGAAATAATTTTTGTTTGGGGACTGTCCTGAAAAACGTTGCGAAGCAACGGGGAATCCCCTATACTATCTTCGCCCCCGAAGGGGGCGCGTGGGGGGGAGGGTGCGTGGCGGTGGGGCTGCGCCCCCCCGGACCCCCCCGCTTAAAACTATCCTAACCTAACTGTCACAAACCTGCCTGAAACACATACGTGTTGTCCACATATATGCCGCAACGGGTAACAGCTCAGTCCTGGAACTGTCGGTAATTTGCCAAAAAATTTCCAGGACGGTCCTGGAAATATGCACTTGTCCTGGAACTATCGGTAATGTGCCATTTTTGGACTTGGAACTGACGGTATTCCATATATATATACAGGGTGGGCCATTTTAATCGATAATGAGAAATATCTCGAAATATATACACGGTGTCAAAAAATGTTTCAAACAAAAGTTGTAGCAGGATAATAAGGGGATCGCTCAATTTTTAAATGAGAACCCCTATTTTTTATCCCTGATTGTAAAAGAACGGGACATGTTGCGTATATTGAGTAATTTTCGCGGATTTGACCTTGCAAATGACCTTGATAATCGTAGAACATTGGATCCATGAAAGTGACCTGAACCCGTTTTAAAAGCTCGGAATGTCAATCGGCACGATTTCGGCTATTTTCGCATATTTGACCTTCATTTGACCTTGGATGAAAAAACTGGAGGGAACGAAAAAATGTGGGTTCGCGTTTAGACGTGTAATATTAACTCCCGTATGACCTTGACAATGATCTTCAAGGTCAAATTCAATAGTGCTATCGACGAGTGACCCCCGTTCGCCCCCTACAACTATCGTCCAAAATATTTCTCGATATCGCGCGTCTATTTCGAGCTATTTCTCATTATAGATTTTATCGCCACATATCTTATTCGTGCGTTGTAATTATTTTTTGTTCTCTGCGCAGATTAGTGCGACTCACTTGTTCGGCAGAATATGCTATTCATCTAATATATGTGGCAGGCTATATTTAGCTATATCTAAATAGTCATTCTTCGTACTTTAAGTTTCACGAAAAAAAAAATAAATAAATAAATAAAAAACTTAAAAATATAAATATACATTTTTTTAATTAATGATTTGAGTCGATAAAAATATTTAAAAAATTATGTTCAACCGTAAAATTTTCATACTTTTTGCCCAAAAATATAGTCTTTTATTTAATATTTAATGTCGAGAGACTTGCCTGATTTGTAGCGTAATCATTTTTTTTTTTTTTTTCAGTGGATTTTAATCTTTTTGCATCAAAATAAGCAAAAGTTTCAATTATATATATCTAAATGTAAATAATGATATGCGGGAAACTTATATTTCCCACGCTTTTTTATACTATTATACTATTATATATTTTTATAGTATTGAGAAAAATGTCGTCCGTTACACGTGCAGGAAATTACATTTCCATCAGTTGTAACGAAATGTACCATTCACAACATTTTGGTACGAGTCTCGTCCTTTTTGTTTCTTTTAAGGATGAATAAAAAAAAATTTTTTTTATATTCTATTTTTTTTTTTTTTTTTTTTTAATCACAATAAGTTTATATCCAAATTTAACGCGTTTAAAGTATTATATATAAAGACTGAAGTTTGCTCTATAAGATAATATTATCCATGTTCATAGACAATGAATGTTGTGCTCGAAATGATTTTTGAGACTGAAAGTTAAAGGAAAGTAAAAGGTAAACAACATTAAACTTGCTAAAATCGGCATCTCTTATATATATTATATATAAACAATCATCTTTCTATCGCAACTTCCATATTGTACATTAATCGATCAGCCGGGTTATCCACGTCAACTTTAAAACCTCGTGGCCTCACTCACTTTCTCATCGTTCAAAGGCCATCATTTATCTGCGTTCTGTTTAATAAACTTTCAAACCACTACCAAGGATCAGGATGTTGGAAACAGATGAAATTGATCCGTGATTATACATTAATTAATTTTTTACCATAACCAAAAGATTATATTTTGTTTCGTTTTTTTCAATCCTTTTCTTTTTCGTTGTTTATTATTATATAATATAATATTATTAATATAATATAGTAAATCATTAAATATCAAAAATTAACTTTATTAAACATCTGGCAAAGAATCCAAAGAGTCTAATGTTACATAACTAAGCAGCTGAAACTGTAAAACAAAGGTAGGGAGAAGTTTGATTTAAAACGCGGGATTCAAAATTACGATTTTGTAACATTTTCTTCTCTCTCTCTCAAAAAAAAAAAAAAAAAAAAAGAAGTTCTTATCTATTAATAACAATCTGTTGAGAATGGAGTTCGTATATAGTTAGAATTTAAAAACTTATTCTAATGTATACGAAATCCGACAGATTCTCAACGTACCTTCAAAAATAATTAAAAAAATTAACTAGGCAAAATCGTCGATGGCTTACATTCTAAACGATAATCACTATTATAATTAATCAATGTTCTTCAATAAAAAATGTTAAGAGTTTCTACTCCAAGATTCCGGAATAAACAAGTCACCCGTAAAAAAAAAACGAGAGGTAGAATCCGCACGAAGAAATAATTCTTCAAAATTATTAATTTAAAATATAATGAATAAGGAGGTTCCAAAACAAAACCAAGAAAATAATAATTAATACCGAATAAATGAATCATTAAATAATAAATAAATAAATAATACATTTTAAATCATAATCTTTTTCAAAATCTTTTTAAGTTAATCGGTTCAGTACCTCTCCAAATTCCTTGGAGTGAAATTTCACTCCATAAATTGTGATAACTGAGCTACTCTTCTAAAGGAGTGAATTTTCACTCTTTTTATTGGAGTGTAAATTCTTCGACTCACTCCAATGTAGAATGAAATGTGAAATTTCACTCCGACAAATGTGAAATGTCATTCTTAAAGAGTGAAAATTCACTCTTCCGAAGAGTGGCTCAATTTTCACTTCTTTATACAATAGTGAACAATAATATATTCCCAACGAATACATATAACAATTGTGTTACATTAATGTTACCTAATTGTTATATTGTGATTTAATGAATTATATATATATATATATATATATATATATTTCGTGCATTGGATGTTATTCTTTATAAATAATTCCTTATACATTTCAATAATACTGTATAAGGCTCGGAAAAATGAAATGTTCCACCTTCCGACTCAAAATTTACATCGACACGTGTATTGTATCTATATAGTAATTCTACGTCCAGCGTGGGTAACAATCCTAGGTGGGGTCAGCTGAAATACCTGTCAGGTTGAAAATTATCGACTTTATTTAATCGGAGCCCAGCTGTAATACACCCACGCACGATGTATGGACGAATTTAACCGAGTTCCCGCGCTCGCCGCATTCCTTATACATATATGTACCTTAATGGCTTAAGTGCCGAAAGAAACGACGTGAAAGTTACAAACGAGGTGGAAAGAGGTGGAAGAACAACGTAAACGGGAACACGAAAATGCGAAATTGATTGATTCCATTGATTGATAACCGCGTATGATTAATGTCACGTTTTTGACATCAGCGCCGCCAATAATCGTAAACTGCAGATGTATACGGTACTTAAATTACGTAAAATATTAAAAAAAAAAAAAAACGCGCTTCGAAGTAAAATAATCGGCGTATAATATTTTGATAGAACAGTTGAATATATGTATAGTTAAGAGATTAAACACGAAACGTAGTTACGTTTCAATTCGAGCGAGTCAAGATTAATTACGAAATGGCGAAAAGACGAAGCGCTAATAATTAAGTACACATTGAATGCTAAACGTGTATTTACCAAGGAATTACAGTCGATGAAAATGTTCGCCGAAGGCAAGGTAACTAATCGAATAGAATTGTATGATCGAAATTGACTTTGATTTGCGTGGAAAATTTACCCTTACAATTCAATTCGTTCTTATATAATGAATTTATTGGAAAACTGAAAAATTGATTAATATGAATTAATTCGCGAATTTGAATGAATTAATATTGACACGCGTTAGAATATTAGTGTGTAGAGTACATTATGTATATTATACTACAAAAAAAAAACGCAAATGTATTGACGAATTCATATCTATCTATTTATATATTTCAATACTTTCCAAAACATTTGAATTCAATAGCAATGTCTACGTACAATTTTATTAGTCATCGATGATTTCGATGTTTTCGAGTATTTAATGTTAAAATGATGTTTCTAAATTTAATTGTATGCGTTTCAATTCATTTGAATCCAAAATTAAGTGATTTTAATATGACGTACACAGCAATCGATTGGAATGGATAAAAATGTATTCATTTCGTCAGTCAGTAAAAACCAAAAAGAATTGGAGAGCATTAGTAAATTGAATTCATCAGCAAACATTTGAACTTTTGGAATTTTTATGAATTCTTTTGAATTCTTTTTAATTCGTCTTAATGATAGTAATCGAATATGGATTGGAATAAAAATGCATTCGTTTCCCCAGTCAATAAATAAAAAAGAATTGGAGCATCAATAAATCGAATTCGTCAGCACACATTGGAATTCTTTTGAATTCTTTTAAAATCGTCTTAATTCTTCGTAATGATAGAAATCGATAATGGATTGGAATGAATACTAAAAATGCATTCGTTTCGTCAGTTAGTGAATAGAAGAGAATTGGAGAATCAATATAAAGAATTCACCAACCAACATACAGTCTTTTTAAGTCCTTTTAATTAATTTGAAATCTTTTTAAATTCTTTTTAATACTTTTATTTAATTATAGCAATCGACAATAGATTGGAATAAGTGCATTCGTTTCGTCATTTTTGAATCCTTATTATGTCCATTTCTAATGCTTTTTTTTCACAAGTATAATATCTATAAATCAATGCATTTAGTACGTTTAAGAAGTATACTCTATCGTCACCAATACATTTAAATCCGATAATATTAATGCATGTAAATTAAATTCAATGCATTTCGATTCGTATTAATCCAAAACTAATTAACGAACGAAATTCATTCGGACGACAAACGAAATGGATGATGGATTTATGTTAAAAATAAGCTATGTCGAGCGTACATGCGATTTAGATTTTATAACATTGATGTTGTCATTTATATTTTGATCAGTAAGACCTGTCAATGTCGGCGGTATGTTTAAATTCATAATCAAAATTGTTTACTCCATTTACTAAACCACTGCGGTCCGGAGCTTCGCATTATTAAGACGCAGCGATTACTATAGTCGCTTTTAGTACATAAAATAAATAACAGTCCACAAAAACCAAAGGTATTATTCATTTTCTAAACTACTGGACGAGTGACATAAACTCGAAAAAAACGGGTTGAATTCCCACAATGTGTATTTATAATATGACTGATTATATATATATATGTATGTATACGTAAAAGATACACGAATAGAAAGAGGCAAAAAGCGACTGAAACGAGAAAACAAAAGAAATGACGCGGATGAAAGTATAAACAATGACGCACCAGGCAATAAGAATAACTCGGGTATCAAATCCAAAATTAAAAAGGAAAGATGATCAAGAGAACCGGAATGTAAAAAAAGTTGCTAAAGTTAACAGGGGATAAAAGAGAGCACGTTTCATAGAGAGTATTCCGACACATATGACAGAAACGCTTAACCGGTGAAATAAAAACAAACTGCGTCATGTCAAAATAAAAATAAGATATAATAGGAGAGAGAAACTGCTAGAACATCATTTCTTACCATCAAGGTTTAAAACTTGACGGTAGAAAGTATTGCTTTGGATAAGTATTGCTTTTGGTCACATTTATTAGCAATTCTTGTTTTAAGTGAATATATACCAACCTATATTACTGCTTTTAAATCGTTAGTTCATGCGTTTTTCATTGAAGGTCCACGTGTGCCCAAAATCACGTTTTATCCCTATAGTGTTGGAGTCCAACGAAAATCCCGCAATGTACATATATTCATTGCAAGAAAGATTTTGTCCTATCGTTGCGTATTTTGGATGTTGGCCATGAAATACGTGCCCGATACATATATCGGATGATTTCGAAACCGTAACACTTGTTCCTTTTATTTTATGCTTTTCTGCGGACTAACGCCTATCCTCGCCAACGTTTGGACTTTCCACGTCTCCAAAATAGTCCAAAATCCGACAAATCGACAATCTAAACCCGAGACAAATCCTTTGAAAAAATTCGCCTATAAAAAATGAACGTCTAATAACGTATCATTGTCTACTTTTGATTTTGGACTTGAAATTCGGGCCCACAATTTTTTATATTGATAATTTCGAAAATGTGAAACATTTCAATCTCATCAAAGGGCGCCGGTGTTTTTTCGCTTTACTCTTCTTCGTACAAACGCCTATCCCTCGCAGAAGTTGGCACATTCCGGATGGTGGGTCCAAAAAAAAACCTAAAAATCGACAAATATTACAATCGTCACGAATCGGGTTACTCTGATCAAAACGGAGACGACGAGAAGGGAGAGGAGGAGGAGGATGGAATCGATTAACGACGATAAAGGCCAGATAGAGAGGGAAACGCAAACAAGTGTCGACAAGGACGGAAAATCGAGAAAGACGAACCCGACGAACCCGTCCAATCCGGAGCGGCCCACTCGTTCCCGTTCCCTCTTTTCGTTCCACAATCTCCGCACGGCGGCAGCCGAGATAACGGAATTCACCGCGATTCATTCTATATGTACACATATAAAGGTATACATATATATATATATATATATATATATATATATATATATTGTATGTATGTATGCATAAATGTATATATGTATATAGTTAATACCGTATGTACAACCACCGAGAAAGCTCGAGCGGGGGTCAAGAATGCCTCGGAATATCGGGTGCGTTTACCAGGAATTTATTTCCTGATGGAAGGAGGTCCCGGTCTTTAACCGTGCTGCGGATGGCTACTAAGTATATATATGGCCTGTTTTTTAAACGCATATATATACATATATATATATACATACATAGTATCGTATAGACGAGACTTGAAGAGATAACAGAGGAGCGTTTCTCAGCTTTGCATTGCCGATATAACATTGGACAGTTCAATTTCTCGGAACAATATGCTTAATCGCCCGCGCCGTGTATACATATATAATTTTAGATTCTTTTTTAATGGCTCACTTATGCGGCGATTAAAATCGTTTCTTCTATACGCTGCTGTACGCAATGTATTGCCTGCGTGAACACCTGATGAATTTTCGATGAAACTTCGTTTCGGAAATTTCACGACACGGTTTAGGAGGATGTCATTGCGAGGAAGTGATTCCGGAATAACAATTTGTATAGCGTAAAAACCAGATTGTGTGAGTGAAATTTCACTTTATGGATGGGTCATCACTCAGTCATTAGCGTTGCGCGACATTTCACTTAATCTTGAAGTAAAACTGACAGTGACGGTCAGCTGCGGTCAGTGATATTTCACCGATAACGTATATATATGTTTTCCGCGTAAAGGAAAGTCATGAAATTTAATCCACTTTAATGCGCTTATAATTTCGGTTCGACGCGAAACGATCGTGATGATTACGACGTTGGTGATGATAATTATGACGATTATGATCATTATTATAACGATTATTATAGAATCATGATTATGATAACGATTATGATTATAAAGATTATGACGACGATGATGACGATTATAATTATGATGATTATGATGATGACGATGATATGATGATTATATGATTATGATTAGGATTATTATGATTATTATGATTATGATTATGATGAAGATGTTGATGACGACAATGACGAAGATGATGATGATGATGATTATATGATTATGATAAGATTACGATTATGAAGACGATATCAATGACGACTATGTCGACGATGATAATGTTGACGATAATAATTATTATGACGACGATCGTACTTGCGATGAGTATAAGACGACCATTTGATGACTAATTTTGAATGAAATTTCACTGTATTTCGGAGTGATCGATTAGAATTTACACCCCAGAAAGTGAAATTCCACTCCTTTAAAAGTGTACCTCAGTTATCACTCTTTGAAATATGAGCTAGTATATAATGCTAGTATATAAATGCATATGAGCATTTGCAGTGTTATCTCACGAAATAAAAGGCTCATTTGATTACTTTGAATTTGATCGGAACGGGTTACTAGGGGGTTTTCGGGGTCACTGAATTCAAATTCAGTATCAAAAATGCAAAATTTCGAAATGGGGGTGGGGGA
>JAPYZR010008165.1:0-13590 GCA_030522945.1 Trichopria nigra | reverse complement strand
ACAGAAAAACCAGCTAGAAATAATGGCCAGAAACTGCTCACAAACCAACAAAAATGGGCATAAACCAGCCAAAAACTGCTCCCTTTTTCTACCAGGGAATGCTCAAGTGTATTCATAAAAATGCATAGAGGCTATTTACAAATCGTTTGTCAGATTTGTAAAATTAAAAATGGTGGATCTAATATGACGGATGAAATTTTGAAAAATTTTCGATTTCTCAAACGAATTGGTGTGAAAAGCACACATCATCAGGAATTTCGTATCATTGATGCATATACACGTTTTTGTAACATTGTATAGGCATAACAAATTTTATTTCGGCCATTTTGTAGAAAAATGATTACATAAAAAACGTATTACAATTAAAGTGTCATATAATGAAATAAATTTTTTTACTTTTTTAAGTAGTCGCATTGTGTATAGAGCGCACACAATAAACTTAAGAAAATTGCGGAAAAGTACGGAAAATGAAAATGGAAATAATTGACTAATTTTCCAATCTTTGAATTATAACGATAAAAATAATTATTTTCAATAAATATAATGATTTTAAATTTTGACTTATAAATTTCAAACTTGATGAATAATTTATGATATGATGAACTTATACCCATGTCTGTGGGTATAAATTCATCCATTCCTTTTTAAATATGATGAAATTTTATAATTGTCGTGGAAAATTTTTCTTACTTTTCCGCCCTCGGGCTAAAATTATATAAATAGACATCAAATTTGATCTCTCCATTTATAACTGTAATTTTTAATCATGAGGTGTTAAAAATTGCCTTTCACTCAGAAGTGATAATAAAATAAAAAATATTACATTACAAAAATTCATTTTGGAACACATTATTGCGTATCCAGGACAGAAAATTTTATAATTTTCCAAATGATTTTTCATATATTGTTTTATAGTAAATTATATACATAATATAGAAACACTTTTATTTTAATTGTTACTTTTTTTAACGTTGAAAGAGTTACGTGAAGAGTGACAATAAAATCACATATATGTTTTAGTCCAGTTTGGGTATTCGAATTTTTGTCTTGTCATTGCTTCAAAATTACAGAGGATTAAAAATAAATTTTTTTTTTAATAAAAATTTTTAACATATAACAACAATAAAACTTGCAATTAACATAAAAATTGTCAAACATATGAAAAACATATGTAAAAACTAATAAGGATTTTTTGAGATCGTTCATTATTATGATGACACATATACAAAATTAAAAATGGCGGATCCAATATCGTGGGTTGTATAATAGAACCGCCATTTTGAATTTTGTATAATTTTCATATTTTGTATTTATATAATAAATGTCCAGACTTGTTTTGCGCTAATTGCAAACATTTTATTGCCTTTCACTCGCAGAAGTGAATAAAATAACAAATATTACATAAAAAAATTCATTTTAGCTCATTATTTACAACTTTCTGTAACTGTTACTCTTTTGCGTTTTCTTTTGTGTCATCAGTACATATAGTATACGCACTGTCCCATTTATCTTTAAGACAATTTTCAAACACGCATGGGTAACTGACACCACGTAAACAATGAAGACCGGGTGTGTAAGGCGGAAATACATAAAAGAAAAGATATTCACGAATAAGCGGGGGTGTTGAGATAAGGGACGATATATTTTTGGCAACGCTGTGAGTAATAATTAATGGAAAAGGGAAAAGGAGTTCGTGTACTGATGGAGTGAGAAGAGATGAAGAACGTCAAAGGGAGAAGCAAAGGGTTGGGAGATATGGTGTACCTGGCGATAATAAACGAGAGAGAGAGAGAGAGAGAGCAAGATGCCCTGAAGAGTTCATTGTGCGAAAAAGAATTGTAGAGCTTTTATATATATATATACATACATACATACACATATATATAAATGTATACACATATCTATACACATATGTTGTATGCGTGTGCTCAAATCTATAGGAACTTCCCTGATATCCAGAGGGGGTCTTTTTCGTTATACGCAGCCCCGGGCTGTCTGAAAGTCTGAGAGAAGAAAGAGACACGGAGAAAGCGAAGAGATGAGAGATGGAATAGAATGAAACGGAACGGAACGAGATGGAAGGGGACTGCGTGTGTAGAAACTTTTCACATATATATATATATATATATATATATATATGGTGTAGAGAAGACAGAATGCAGAAACGAAAACGACGGAGAGTAACGAAGAAAATCGATATGCATGATTCACACATGGTGGAGACCGCGTGTGCTTAGGTGCGCGATATATATACCGATGTCGAGGAGGTAACGGTAGAGGGGGGATCCCGGGGCGGGGGGACTAAGGGGACTCAAGGGGCGACGAAAAAGGGGCACTTCTCTCCCTTATGCGAGCTTTCTCTGTCCCTCTCTCTTTAGCGCTTCGCCAGGAGTATTTGCTGTCATTCTCATTGTCGACGACGTGGTGCGTGGTCTTGTTTTGTTTTTTTTTTTTTTTTCTTTCTTCTTTCTTCCTGCGGTAATTCGTATCGCTTTATTTTTCCTCCGTCGTCTTTTATTCGCGATCGTCCGAGATTCTCCGTTTGTTGGAACTTTTAGTTTCGAAATATCCTCGAGTAATTTCGTTTTGTCGAGAAATTTTATTTTCTAAATTCAATTTTTGGGAATTTTTCACCAACTTTGTGACAGTTTTTATTTATTATAGTTTTGACTTTTGTAATCATTTTTTTTTCTCATTTATTAATTGGGGAATTTTGCATTTATTCAGTATGATTTGTAATTTTTTAATTTTTTCATAATTTCGTCAAGTTTTATTGATTTCTTTAAAGTTTCAACATTTTTTTGTTTGTGAATTTCTCATTGTTTTATATCTCATCTTTTATTTGTTTTCTATTACTTTCAATTCTACTTTCATAACTTTATTATACACTAATGTCTTGGTATCAGAATGTCGGATTTTTCTAACTCATTGCAAACTTTTCTAAATTTTTATCAACCCTACATTAAAAGTAATGGTTACGTAACATTTCCATAAATTTACTTCTTACGTTACGTTGTTGTTACGTAATTGTTACATATTTATAAAAATTGCGATTGATGGGAATTTTCAAAACTTTTTGATTGAAATCTGTCGATTTTTTTAACGTAGATATTATTTTTTATTTTGAAGTACTCCAAAAAATCTAAAATTTAATTTTGTCAAAATCCTTAAAATAATTTACTAACGAAATCACTTTTTTAGTACTTGAGGAATAATAGTTAACAAGTGTTACAAGTATTAATATTAAAAAATAATGATAAGCATTTTTATACTTGAAATGATTATAAACATTATGCCAACATTTATATATTATTGTATATATTCATGCATTAAGAACAATTGCAAAATAGCTTCTTTCTCGCCCTCATTACTGAATATGCCCGTTAATCGATAATTATGTTAGGTAATTATTCTGTATATTTTTCAAACTTTTTTGAAAATTATTTACGTTCCTAATTAATGAATACACAAGAAATATGAATGTCCTTTTTTCTTAAATTATTCTAATTTTACTGCACTTGTCAATTATTACACTTTTAATTATGTTATAATTTTTGAAAATTATTTTTATTTTTGATACAACATTATTTTGAACTGAATCTCAATATTGAATATATTCTTGAATAATTGTGCGTGATCGTGATTCTGTATTGAAAGAACGTTATATAGTATTTTTTTCGTTCGAAATTAAAAAAAAGAAAGATAAATAAAACCATCTTTTTTTAAATAAAGTTTTTCCATATGATTTTTTAAGTTATATAAATAAAGGAAGGGATTATTATTTACACACAAGCAGTATATATACGTAGCCTACCTTTTGAAAATATTTCATTTTGCATTTTTTCTCACGCACCTTTTAAGTTTGCTAATTTTTCTCCCTTCGCAGACATTCTCTCTTTTTTTTTGCTTCCCGAATCTTAGCTGTTGGCTCTGATTCTTCTTCTACGCTTTTTTTTTGCCGGCGAATCCCGTTTATTTTTTGTACTTTTCTTTCTTTTACGCGCGTTTACTTTTTTCATATAAGTTTTATTCTTTTGTCCTACTTGCTACTGGTTTTTGGCATTTCCTAAATTTTCATTTGTCCACTTTTTATTAATGATTTACACGCTTGCTTTTACCTATATTTCTTTGTTACGCTTTTTCCTGCGTATCGTTCAAATGTTTCTTTGTTGCAACCCTGCTTTTAAAAGGTAAATAAAACAGAAATTACAAGTCATATTGTAGGACTTTAAAGTCCAAATTTCTGCGCATTGATGGAGTATGGCATTAATTTATATACGTTTTATAATAAAAAATAAAAAAAATAAAGTTAATAAATTTAAAAATAAAAGTACATACACAAATTTAAATTATTTATGATTTTAAAATCCTCTATTTTATAATGTAGAATATTGTGGCAAGAAATTCGGTTACTTTTTAACCGCTTCTTATCAACATTGATCACGTGTCGATCAGCTTCTTTTCTGATATGTCCAGAATTTCAGGTCCAGCACCATTCGTCGCGTTAAAAACGAACGATTCAATCGTACATTTTACAGTTTCAGTTAAAACAGCGTTGGAAAAAGTGTAAAATAATGTCAGGTTTTGAATATGTGCCTTGATATTTTACTAATGTTTATTTATTTAAATTATTATTATTATTGTTATTATATTCTTCTAAATTCCAGACAATTAGGTCTTGTTATAAAATGTACAGGACACGTCGCCGAAGGTCAATTGTAGGTCTGATTTGTATTTGTGAAATTACAAATCAGACCTAATTGTATTCAGGTGTATAGGTATAATGTGTTTCAGAATATAGACAATTTAATAATGTGCATTAAATTTGGAGGCGGTCGAATTTGCCCCTTTGTGACACACCCCCTTTTTTCAGAGTAACCGTTCAAACATGACATGACTTAATCTGGTGTCAACTTGGAAAATTGAACAGAGCGATGCTCCGTATTTGACTCTTTTATCCGAACTTACAAGATATTAGGAAACAACTTTTATTTTTAATAAACTTAACCTCGATTTCAATATAATTGTAAAGTGTAAATTTAATTTTTGTGGCTATTTTACCACAATCTTACATAAATTCTAGTATATACTTTTATTAAATGGAAAGCGAAAAGAAAAAAGAAAAAAAGATGTTCTTTGAAAAGAAGTGTTCCGAATTTTTAAACTATTTTAAATTATTAAAGAAAAATTTAAAGTAAAAAAAAAAAAAAAAAAATATATAGAAGAATACAAATACTATAAGAACTGTCATTGATGTTTGGCAAAAACAGAAAAACGGCAAAAATATGGAAAATTGAGAAAAGTAAACTAAAAGTATTGTAAGATATATGATAAATAGACCAAATTAATCGAGTTTAATAACGTTAATAAATAACTATAAAAAAATAATAATAATAATAATAAAAAAAAAAAAAAAAAAAAAAAAAAAAAAAAAAAAAAAAAAAAAAAAAAAAAAAAAAAAAAAAAAAAAAAAAAAAAAAAAAAAAAAAAAAATGAAGAAAAATGGCAAAAAAGTATAAAATAATAACAATAATAATATAATATATTGAATGTTAAAACACGGTTGAAAATTAGGGAAAACTGTACAATAGTTTTACACGTATAAAAGATTATATAAGCTCATATGGACAAACGTGAAACTTTGTAGATTGACACGTTTAAATTTTTATTGATATCTTTACGTTGTCAAAAACGCGAATATAGTATGTATCGAGAATCTCGATCTTGAATGAATAGAAAACCACTTAAAAGAATCATATACTTATAAAATATGCTTATTTTTCATCGTGTTTAACGCTCTACTACAAGTTATACGTAATGTACTATTAATTTATGCATTATAAAAGATTGCGAGACATTTGGTTGGAAATGTCTAAATGTCTTAGAATTTAGATTGTCTAAGAAAAATCTATGGCAAAATCGTGCGAGATTTTCTCGTACAGATTTTATGATGGTTTATCGATATATAATAGGGCCTTTACAATAAAACGGATTAATTTCTACCTGAGAGTAACAAACGGTTTTCTTTTAAAATATTACTACAAGCAACACAAAAAGTTATGAAAGTTTGGTGGAAACAACGGATAAAATTCCTAAAACCTTTTTTTTGTATATAGAAAATTTCTTATTAAAAACATCTTACATCGAGACTGAATTATTAATGGAACTTAATTCTAATAAAATCAAAAAAGTCATAAAAAAACAACAAAATATTAGGATAGTTCCAAAAAACCATACAATGTTATAATATATTGGAAGAATTTTCATTCTATTTAAAGATCAGTTGAAAATAAGACAATGAAATGGAGTAGTTAATGAGATAATATATGCAATCATTGTGATGGTGTGTATATAGGGGCAAACAGGAAGACAATTAAAAGATAGAATTGATGATCATCGAAAGAATATTTTACTTACAATTAGAAAAGAAAATTACTTTATTAATAGAAATACGAATTTTGTACATATATAGCTCACGAACGAAAAATTGATATAAAAAACGCGCGTGGTTCATAATTGTAAGTTGGCTCAAGTTAGATCTCATTACTTTTTATGATATGTCCATACTAAAATGGTGGGGGGAAGGCCAAAATCATAACTTCATCAATTTACAATAAAAAAAAAAACTGATTAAAGGCTAAAAATTTGCGGAAAAAAATACCGAATCTAAAGTTTATCGGTTGTTTTTTAAATTGATCATTATAGAAGTCGAGATATCCACAATCTTCAATAAAATAATGTACTACAATTTCAAAAATTGTATCTTTCATAGTTTATTGAGGAAAGTGATGAATGAATACTCTAAATTAAATACTCTGCATTATATATACCGAATAAACCATCCATGGGTTTTTAAAAATTCACCAATAAGTCGAGATATCTCCGATTCTCTGAGCTCCAATTTGGATCAAATATATCTATATTTTTCGGAGCTTAATGTACCAATGTATATGCGAAAATCAACTATGAAAAAATATTACGAGACATTATTTCATATTTGACCGATATTTTTGGTAAAATATATATTTTTGATTATTTATCATTTTTTTATTTTCACAACTCATATGCATCTTACAGATTGATATAATATAGTCTGTTCCTCTATAAACACACCTTTCCTCGCATCAAAGTGAAGTGTATGTATATATTTTTCACTAGATGTAATCTTATATTTCTCGATAAAGGAGGAGGGAAGGGAAGGGGAGACTTTTTCACGTGTTGCTAAGTTCAATAGTTTCGTCTAACCTGCGGAACAGTTTTGAAAAAGTTCATTTTGAAATGATGCATATACCTATATATATATACATACATTGTTTATCCCTTTATAATTGCAAGTGACTACAATTCTTTCACTTTACTCTATAAATTTCATGGAGTGAGTCGAAGAATTTACACTCCAAACAGAGTAAAATCTCACTCTTAAAGAGTGAAATTTCACTCCTTTACAAGAGTAGCTCCATTATCACTGAAATTTCACGCCAAGAAATTTCGAGAGTACAGAATTGATGATACTTTATAAAATACAGATGACCAACTATTTGATCAATAAAGTTTCTTAAAGTTCTTTACAGCCAATGGCGAATTGTCTACCTTGCCTGGAGAAGCCCTGGAGGCCGCACGCAGGCTCGAATCCCCTCGTTCATTTTTCAATTTTACACATTTTAACAAATTGTTTCAATTAGATTGTACTTTTTAAATTTCTTTCACATTTGTGTAATCTTTTTATAACCTTATATAATACATTCTGAAGGACCTCCAATAAGGTCGAAACATTAATAAAATTTGTTTTTATATATTTTAATAAATTTTAATAACTTATTTTAAGAAGACTTTCCACTTAAGGAATTGCATAAACGGACAGGAAGTTTTTAATTTACATGTACTTTTAATATAAAACGGAGATACGCTCTATTCGGAAGTATATCGCTATAGTAGAAATTAATCGTGGCGCCGTATCGATTCTACCTAGATTACCAAGAATAATTACCGGTTCTAGACTGGAAAACTGTATAGCCTCAATGTAGCTGGTAGATGCATACACTGAAAAAAAAATTGTTATTTTCAAGTAAATATTTACTTGAATTAAGAAAGGATTTTCTTGAATTAAGTAAGATTTAACTAAAATGAAGGAAACATTTTTTTAATTCAAGTAAATATTTACTTGAAAATAACAATTTTTTTTTCAGTGTATAGTGTACAGGGCCGTGATAACAGTCTATGAGCGCATGATCTAAGTAGAATCTGCCTATAGTTTTTATCTAGGAAACAGTGGACAGATTGAAAAACTGTCCTGCTCTCACGTAATTTATCAACAGTATTGATCCGTAGCTCGTCTTCTTGTTCATCAGTATATCGTCATCACTATCATCATTATCATCATTATCGTAATTATTATTATCGCAGCCATTAATTTCATCACTGTCACTATTTCCAAGGCCAACATTATTGATATTATTGCACTGCGATTGTAATCATTATACCTTCATTAACATCATCTCCAAAATCTTCATTTCCTTCTCTTTCTGCATATTCTTCTTCCCAGTCTTCACGATCCTCCTCTATTTCTACATAAGCATTCCTCCCTTTCCTGCTTCTGATATTCTTCGTTCCCTAAATACGATGGACGTCAATCCAAATTGTATTTCCTAATACCTATAATACTTGCAATGTAGCAAATGGTTCATACTCATTATTATTAATAAAGTCATTAAATAGTATTCCCTTAAATTATTCATCACTTTTAATTGTGCTTTATGTTTTCATTTACGAAATGGTGCACGTTCTTTCTTTTCCATATCTGCTAATTTTAATAATGGACTACTTCATTTTAACCTAAACAAGAATTTGCGTTATAGAAATAGTCATATCTGGTATTTTCTATAGAGAAAAGCGATACAGAAACGAGGCAGAATTTGCAGTAAGTTTCACTATAGATTTTCTAAATACAATCTGGACAGTATCGAGAGATTTTACAGATTTTATGGTGGTTTTTCAATATGGGGTCTTTACAATAAACCGGAATGCCAATAATATATATATATATATTTTTTTTTTATTAATAAATTAATTTTGTAATATTAATATTTTTTCTACTTAAAAAGTTTTAAAACGTTAATACCCTCTAAATTTCATATAGAGTTATTTCACAGCTACTTTTGTAAAGGAGTGAATTTTCGCTCTTTATAATAGTGATATTTTACTCTGTTTGGAGTGTAAATTCTCCGAGTCATTCCAATATATAGAGTGAAATTTTACTGCAAAAAATGTGAAATATCACTCATACAGACTGAAATATCACCCTCTAAATTTCATAGAGTTATTTCACACTTTTTGTAGTGAAATTTCACTCTACATTGGAATGAGTCGGAGAATTTACACTCCAAACAGAGTGAAAATGTCACTATTAAAGAACGAAAATTCACTCCTTTACAAAAGTTGCTCAATCATCACACTTTGTGGAGTGAAATATCACTCTAAGAAATTTCGAGAGTACCCTTTAAATTTGATGGAGTCAAATTGAGCTATTCTGCAAAAGAGTGAATTTTCACTCTTTATAAAGAGTTTCATATATGAGTGATATTTCACACTTTTTGGAGTAAAATTTCACTCTACATTGGAGTGAGTCGGAGTAGAATTTACACTTCAAACAGAGTGAAATGTCACTATTAAAGAGCGAAAATTCACTGCTTTACAAGAGTATCTCAATCATCACTCTTTGTGGAGTGAAATTTCACTTCAAGAAGTTTCAAGAGTACCCTTTAAATTTGATGGAGTGAAATTGAGCTACTCTTCAAAAGAGTGAATTTTCACATTTTTTGGAGTAAAATTTCACTCTTAAGAGCGAAAATTCACTCCTTTACAAGAGTATAGCTGAATTATCACTCTTTATGGAGTGAAATTTCGAGAGAATAAAAAATTGATTTGCACGCGAAAATAAAAAAAAAACAAAAAAACAAAAGAAAGCATAAACAACGATAATCTGTCCGATATACTTCTTCCAAAACAATTCCCAATCGTTTAATATAAACTCTATAAAAAAATTTGTTATTTTCAAGTATATATTTACTTGAATTAAGAAAAGATTTATTAAAAAGAATGAAACATTTTCTTGGTTCAAGTAAATATTTACTTGAAAATAACAAATTTTGTTTTCAGTGTACAATATACAAGTGCCTTTCATATTTCTTCTCCATTACATATAATAAGAACTTTTCAAACAATATTATATATATATGTGTGTGTTTAAAATGTATTGTGTATATATGTATATATATGGTTTAATTTTATAAAAAAAAAAACTCGCTTCCTTTTCCTCTCGTTGCTCTCCTTCATCGACGTTCCCGATCTCGCGGTCCTTCTCGCTCGTTCGGCCCTCGTTCGGTCTCTTTCCCTTACGTGTCGCTGCACAGGGGGTATTTCGGAAGGCGCGAGCGAGACAGAGCGACGGCCTTAGGCCGCCCCAGACAAGGCCCGCCGATGGCAGAGCCGGCGAAAGGGAGCAGGAGCGAGAAGCGTCGCATACGCGTAATTCTATACAAGCGCACAGGAGGGGTATTCCGACAATGCCAACCCCCTCGGTCACTCGATCAGTCGTGTCCCAAGTTCCATACTGTTATAAAGCGAAAGCCGTAAACGCGCATGCACGCACCAAAAAGTGCGTAAATACCGTATATTTACGTTGGACAACGCGCCGGAAGTAACGCGAACATTTTTCACCGATTTTTCGCGAGTTTCCACCAACTTTTCTCCACTATGCACCGGAGATTCTTCATTATCTTCTTGTGTGAAGCTGCGAGTGACTTTGAGTTTAAATCGATCAAAGAAATATTTTTTATTGACGAAAAGAAAAAAAAAAAAAAAAGAAATGCCCGATATATTGGTTTACGATTGAAGCAAAAGTGAATTAATCAAGACAATGGGGGTAAGTGCCGTTGAATGTTCGAGAGGTAAGGAAGTGGTCTTTGTTCAATTTTTCGACGATTCTTTTATCGATTGCGATGAATCATTCGTTAATTTTTTTTTTTTTTTTTAGCATACCGATTCTTTATTTGCTTTTAGCAGAATCAAGAATGGATATATATATATAGGTATATCGTAATATGGAATTTGCGAATGAAATCGCGTCCACGAGGGAGAAGTGAATGAAAGCGGGCGGAGGGTAGCGTCGTGCGTCGTGACGTGATGCGGCGGTATATATACGAAAACGAACGCGTGCGTATATATCGTAATCGTAAAAGCCTAATTCGGGAATCGATCGACGTACGACCGAAATAAGCACGAGTCATCGTGAGAATCGAATATTGTCCTTACGATTCTATGTGAATTCGTGAATTTTATCGATTTTTTTTTTTTTTTTTTTTGTATGAAAAATTTCCGGTGAAATTCGGACGATCCTGAATAGGGAAAATTGCATTGTCCTCGATTTTTGAATAGAAACCTGAATTCATATATTTTAATTCGAACGGGAATTGACCGAAGAGGATATTGGTCATTTTGGAATTATAAAACTGATCTGATTTAACGACGATTTTGTCGAGTGAATTGAAATTCAACGCCTTGTTAAAAACGTAAATCTTCTATAATTATGATTGAATTGAAACGAATAGGAAAATATTGACGACTGATTTATGAAAATTCGTTTGAATTCACTTCTATGTAATTTCGATTCACTCATCGTGGACAAAATTGAAATTATCTCTTTTCCATTATTGAAGTAACTTGAACAATAGAATTGTTAAATTTTAAAACAGTTGCAGGTTAGGTTTGAATCGATTTCAATCCTTCGAATGAAATTGAAATGTAATAAAAAATTTTCATCTTTCTGATCCAAAAAGAAAATGTCGCTTATTTCGAACCCACTTGAAGGAGAGACCCACTCTATTGCGTTGAATTTCATTTAAGAAATGGATTGAAATAAATTCAAACGAATTAAAGTAAAAAAAGTAGATATTTTCTTTCGTATCACAATTCTTATAAAAAAAAATAATGTTTAAGAATTACAAAAATATTTTTAGAATATTTTAAATACAGAATGATATATGTAAGTTAATAATCTTATAAAACGAGAGGAAATATGGAATTTATGTAAAAAATGTCCTCGTAAATTTGAATAGTTGTTTTGTGTTTATTACGAATATATTTATAGTTGGCCTTTCAGATCTATTTAAATGCATGTCGATCAGGGGCCATTCTCGAATATTTCCATTGGCCTCTCATGCAATTGTATTTGCATAGGCCGCAAGGGTCAACTTAAAAATGTATACGATGTTGATTAAATACTTATTGGACACCGTGTATATATATCTTGATAGAATATATAATACCAGTTTTTCATAATTCAAAGCGTGAAATTCACATCCTGCTTTAGAAAAGATATAGGGAGAATGCGAAATCTAAAATATGGTTATGAATTCACTCTAAAAAAGAGACGCAATAAATTTCAATTTTGCCCAATTGAAAAAGGATGTTTTTCAAATTTAACACTGATATAGATAGACACCATTATGTCGTATCTTACGACCACATTACATAACACATTACATAACACCTCTCCGCATAACAAATACTAAATTTCTATAAATTTCTCCGGAACGGAAAACGTAACATAAAAATAACCGGTACGTATCAACTATGTAACATTTATGTAACAAGTCACAATTGATGATCAATGTTACATTACCGTTACTTACCGTGTTTGCAGGGGTAGCATCAATTTTTTGTAAGATTGAAATTTTACTCTTTAAATTAAATATATAGAATAAAATAAAATAATATAGAATAATAAAATAAAATAAATAATAGAGAATAAAACGAGTGGATTTTAATCGCATAAAGAATAAAATGTCAGTTTTTAAAGAAGCAACTTTATACTTAGAATTTCAGAAGGAACTTTATAATAATTCTGATTGAATCTGTTGCATTTTCGTAATAAATTTACTCTTTAAATTTGGAGTAAAATTGAGCCACCATGCTTTCTTAAAATGAAACAATACATTCTTTAAAAATTGGAGTTTTATTCGTCGAATGTGGAATTATTTCAACTCACGTTCGAGAGAAGTGCTTTTGACAAAAAAAAAAAAAATTATAAATTTCGTCTTTTTAAAAGAGGTATACTTTGAAGATTCTCATCGCAGTTTGAGATAATTTGACATAAACTCGAAATATTTTTATTCAAAAGCTTAAAGAAGCCCATAATTTTCTATATTGAATTATTTTAAGAATGCATATCCAGTCATAATGGCAAAATGAAGCTTATCTCGAAAAAAAAGATTAAATGTGTTTATGATAATATTTGTGATCATTTGAAGAATAATTATAGTTATTTTTATTTAAAAATATATTTATTTATTTATTTATTTACAATATATATGGGACTAGCCCTTACAATATATCGTTAGAAATTTCTGGCTAAAACTTCAGCAACATGCGACGTACATTAATATTAATAAAGTAGTTTCCATTATAGCTCAAATAAAATCAAACACTGCTCGTAGAAACGAATGATCTGGGGTGACGGAAAAATTGACGAATCCATGTAGAGCATTGCATTTCTTATATTAGTCTGCGTGCCTTATATGTTTGACAATATAC
>JAPYZR010008159.1:0-14142 GCA_030522945.1 Trichopria nigra | reverse complement strand
TCCAGGAATAGACGAAGAGAATGAGTGGTCAATTTTAAAAATCGGTCGAATAGATTTCCACCAAAAAATTCCCAAAATTGAAGAATCGGGAAAATTTTTGTTGGTAAATTCAATACTTCGCCGCCTTGCGTCAGGCGAAGTAATTACTCAACTAGTGACGAAAAATGATTTTACAAATGCTTTGCTGACAACTTGACTTGCCGGACATGATAAAGTACGGAATATTCACCAGTTTTTTACCATATATGTTTTTTGAGAACAATTTCGAAGCATTATTATATTTAGTAAGTCGCGTTAGAAACATCGAACTTGCCGCAAGGGGGTTTCAGAAAATAACAAAGACGATTATTTTTTTAAATTAATTTCTTATTTTTATATAGCTTTATAATTCCATCATGATCTGATCTGTGTCATTTTAAATGAACTCCAAACTTTCTTGGATTAATTAATCGTTCGAGTTTTTATTCGCTAATTAACAAATGCTATTTCGAATCCTTTTGTGTATAAAACAAATCACTTCCAAGTAAGTCAGAACTCTTATTTCTGTAGTTTATTGAACTTAATTCTCATTTTAACAATAATGAAAGCTTTGCTTTTAGGCCGAATTATAAAAATTAAATTTATGGAATTTGAAGAATTTGTCACTCAAGTCACTTACGTTCCAAAATATTGTCGTAATGGCATAGACGATTCCTATCTGTATGGCTGTTTCTGAATCGAATAGATGTCATTTCATATATATTATCATGCCCATCGTCGCCACATTGTACAATAAGTAACACAGTGCTTCGGCGCTGAACGTCATCGATCTGTAAAAATGATAAATGCTGTTCTCATGCCATTTCAGTCAGCCGATTATTCTTTTTATCGTTTATCTTCATTAAAAACTGTTATCGTGGTTCTCTTTTGCAATTACGCTTTCCAATTTAATACGAAGTGCGGCAATTTTTTCTGTTCGCTTTTCGAGAGTTCGCAGACGCCGCGGATGGACGGACGATGCGCGATTTCATCGCCTCTTCCATAGAAACGCGTTCTCCGCGTTCGCCAAGTGAGAGAGAGAGGACCTGCATGAAAGAGAACGACGAGGAACGCAGCTAACCTCGAGAAGTCGAAGAGCCGAGCCGCCGAGACTAATAAATGCAACGCGAAGGAAAGAATAAAGAGAGAGAGAGAGAGAGAGAGAGAGAGAGAGAAATGGAGAAAGAACGAAGAGGCGAAGTCGCACACGCTCGTGACCTCAAGAAGAACTTGCCGAAGGACCGGTCTGGCTCGAATCCAGCATGCGAGACGAAGAACACGGTACACGACTTTATACCTCGACTTACCTTCTGCCACTCTGTCGGCCAAGCTTTAATTCTATCCGCATTTCTCGCTCACACTACGGACTATAAGGTCTTGCTCTTCTGCCGTCATTCTATACTTTTATTTCTCAGCTTGTGATTTATTTCGGATTAATTACAATGACCTTTAGATGCTTTGATCAAATTCGTTACGGAAAAATCATCCCTTTCGCGAGCTATGATTAATTTCTACATTCCTAAATGTGTTATTTATTTCTCTCTTATGATGAAGAATTTATAGAAGTTCTGACCACTAAACAAAACTTAGATAATAAATAATTTATGAATTTGCCTATTTTGAAGTCTGCTTTTTAAGACCCATGAGAGATATAATTCTCTGGCGACGAGTTGGAAATGTAATTTCTTATACTCTACAAAGTTATTTCAAACGACCTTTCAAATCCCTTAGTGATTCATGAGTCTCAAAGGGAAATCAACTATAATAAGTATAAGGCTAACTATATAGACATTCTCTCTATTCCGTTCATTTTGCGAATAGTACTCTAAGGATCATTTACAAAAGTACATTATAGCAATCAAGTTAATCTCAGCGACTTACAATTCATAATTAATTTAAACTGATCCATTTCGAGTATACAATTACTTAAATAATTATTACTAACGTAAAGTGGATACATAGGTGTTGATATGATTACTTCTCAAATAGTGGCCAGGACAAGCCCTGTCATGGGGTTCATTGCAAACGTGAGTCTAATAGCAACTCTTGCCATAAAATAATATTGAAAAAATGACATATACGGTACTACAACGTCTACTATATAGTGCAACAATAAACTGTTTCTAATAATTGGAGACTCGAACGACCATTCTGCATTGTACTTTATCCACAGTTGTCCGAGTTAACATTCAGAAAATACTGCTACGTTTAGGTGACACTGCAGAACTTTTGCTGGATGAATGTACAGATCAAGATTGTTTTGTGTTACGAAAATAAATCAAGAGCCAATTATAAGGATAACTCAGTAAACCTATAGCATGAAAAGGGTATACAATGTTCAGACGGAATTGAATGATAAACTTGAAGACAGCAATTTTTTGTAATTACATTTATACGTGGAATAAAGTAACTTCCATTATTTTGCTGAACCTGGGTCACTGTACAGAGGATTATGAACAAAACAAAATTGGTTAAACATTATTATATACTATATTCGTAAAGTGGATATTTTGTATTCATTTATTGCTGTAATTTGCATAGTCCGTTTATTTTAGATTTCACTGCTAAAATCTTCATTAAGAATAACTGCACTATGTTAAAAGGTAATTTGGTATTGCTGCCGTACCATAAAGAATGAACCTAACCATACTTCAATGACATCCATACCCGGAAGCAGAGCGCATCTAAATAGTGAGTCTTCGAACCGAGTACATTTAAAAATTTTTAAATTTAAAAATGTTAAATTTCATAGTGATTGAATTACAATATATACATTCCTTATTGCCCCCCCCCCCCTCCTTCCTCCTTAAACCCTAATGCACCTACTCTACCTACCCTTACTTGGGCAAGCGTGATTATGATCATGTGTAGTAAAAATGCTTACACGTTATAATATCCTTAATCTTTTCTTTTCACGCTCGCAGGTGATTATCCTCAGTCTTTCGTGGTCATCTTCATCTTTCTTTGGTATTTAATGTAAAAATACTCGTTTATGCGGGTATAACGTAACTATGAGGAGTAATTATCACTGGACTTCCTGTTTAGTTATTCAAAGAATTCTCTTTTTAACTTTCTTTAATTTTATCACCATTAACTTATTGGGTAACAGGCATTCCAGAATCTCTCGTGTAATCTGCGTCTCGTTTTTTTTTCTAAAAAACATACATGTGCTTATCCTGTGCATCATCTACGCAAACTTATCGCAGATTTACGTGATTAAAGTATCTATACCGATAATTCTAAATAAATATTGTAGATTTATGCAATGAATTTTAAGATAATTATATAGTAGATAAATATGGGAGATAAATTTGGCCTAAAGTAATTTAAATTTTGTTTTATAAAGTAGGTGATGCATTAATACAAATATTACTTTATAAAATTGTATTCACAATTCAAGATATGAGAAATATACATAGAGATTCATCGCTCAATTCGATCACTTCTAATCAAAATTGTCACTTCTAATCTTGAGTGTTCATCTCTAATTGTCTAAAAACGTTGTGGTCAAGATGGGTAACAGCCATAAAGAGATTGAAACTCGAAACTTAAGTCGGTACTAATTGGTACTAAATATTGGTCACTGCTTCAAGGCTTATTTTGGCTAGGTTAGTTCTGTAGGACGCTACATCCATTTAACCCATTAAGACCTAGAAACCCAATATACACAATTGTATATCGAAATATACATAATTTACCGTTTTTTACAGTTGCGAACTTAACATTTTAAAAAATTGAATATTTACATAAGTTTTAGACAAAGGTATTCAAAAGGAACCGATTGTTTTTGGATGATTTAAGATTAAATTTTAATTTTCGTGTTTATAACGAGGCTTTTACTGTCGGGAAAGTGAATAAAAAGTGCAAAAATGTTTCTACTTACAAGGTATTATTGTACATAAATAAGATTTATTATTTTATCTTAAAATATTTAAGATGGCAGCTTATTCTTATAAAGAAATTTGCTGATGGCATCAACGTTTTCTTCGTATTTGGGTATGAACACCATATCATAAATGATCGACTTGCACTAAAATTAGTATCTTCATGCTTTCGAGGTTGGTGATTATAAATATAAGATGAAAATAGGTAAATTCAAAATGTCTGACTGAATATGACGGACAAGGTGCAGCTAATTCTGTCAATAATTAACGAAAGATCCTTAGTCATTGGCTGATAACCAATGTTGTTCAATTTTCACCGCGAGGAGGTGGACATTTGTTGAGAAATTATTTTTGTTTAATTTTTAGTTTTAAAATCAAAAAATATTTATTAAATTTTTTTTTTATATTTTGAAGAAAATATGTACCGATCATTTGAAAAATGTCAAAATGAGAAAAGTGGCAATTTCAAATGAGAAGTCGAATATATATATATAAAACCTTTCAGACACCTAATGAAGGTCTAAATAATGCAGGTGAGATGTTTTAAATTTTATTTTACTTATTTTCATAACCTAATTTCCCTTCTTATTTTAAGTTTAGAAATATTGATCATTAACGACAAACAAAATGGTGAAATGTTTGTTTACTAAATAATAAATTTAATATTTTTATTTCGTCGTTGTTAATTCCCGCGGCGATCTGTCGACATTAATCACATCAATGTCTCTCTTTAGCAACATTGCCTAAAAATTAAAACTAATCTAAACCCTAGATGGAAGTAATTGACATTAAGAATATACCAACTGATCGAATTTACAATTTACAGATTTTGTTTTACATAATCTGTAGAGCCGATATGGCGCTAATTTGCAAAATCGGTACAGCGACTTATCGATGCACAAGAATTAGAAACCATTATTCGTATATATATTCGTCCTGAAAATGTTCGAATGGCGATTTCGTAAAAAAAGTACATGCGAAGGCATGCGATCCTCTTAAGCTTATCAGATTAGCAATTTCGATGATTGTTTCGACCGCATCGCATACATTATAACGACACAATATCCTGAATAATGCCATCCGGGATCTAGGATCGCGATTTTTTCGTCGATTAACCCGCGGTGCTTTTCGACCGGACGCTACAGAATCTACCGTTTTTCAGCGCGGTGCTCGTGTACGTTCTATCTAGTCGGCGACTTTTCCATTTACAATTTGAAAAACTACCGGCAGGAAGGCCATATTTTACCTCAAATCCTACACTTAGCGAACGACTTACGCTCGGCGGAAGCGGCGCAACAAGCGGCTGTAAACGCAAGCACGTATATCAGCGCCGCAGAAAACGTAATCTTTCGTCTTTTTTTTTCCTAACACGACTTAAGGACCTCGCGTGTACAGCGCGTCTCTATGTACACGCTGAGTCATAAGTGTATTGCGAGTTTGCATTAAATAAATTACCGCAACTACGGACCGGTAACACGGGAACGTTGTTATTCGCATAGTCCGGACTCGCTTGGACCGTCGCGCGATCGTGTTCTTCTTTCGTGTGTCTCCTACTCATTCTTCCACTAATTCTTTCCTCGTGGTCACTTTTTATTCCTTCTCTATTTAACTATGGACTGTTTATACGAATAGACGTATTTATACGCGCGCAGAACCTCCAGGATTCGCATATATTCCTACGCCCGAGCAATCCTCGCGGATCTTGATTAGCGAAAAACGATCTTGATTAATGCGTCTCTAGTCCTCTGCAGCGATATTCACCCTTGAACGTTTACAGAAACGCGTAATTGAAATAATGTTTACGACGCGACACTTTAGATGTCGTGTATGGGAGATTCTTCGAAGCTCTGCGAGATATGCATTTTTAAGGTAACGCGTTTAATTCATATCGGATCGTTAGGCGATCTGTTGCGATCTTAATATAATACGATTAAAAGCACTGGAAGTACTCGCGTATACGGGTTGCTGTTTGAAAAACAGATTTTTTTTTTCAACGATGATGAATCAGAATTCGTTTCTTAAATGACTTAGGGATGATCTTGATAGAGTCATTCCGCTTAATTTAACATTCCTTCAAAGGCTGAACATTTTTTAATTTTATTTCAAAGTAGTCTATATAAATGAAGCAAGAAGATTATAGAGACAGGATGTTTGACAATAGTGGTGCAGGGAGGTCTAAAATGGTACTTATTGATAGAAGGAGCCATGTGAATATTTCAGAAAGTAATCAGCTCAAAGAGTCCCTTTTGGATTTTGCATACATGAAACACATAAACAAATTTGCATGCCTTTATATATATATGTAGGTCCTCCATTTTCTATATCGAAAATCGTGAAAAATTTTTAAGTAACGACTTTTTTCATTTCACCAAATAAGCCCTCGGAGACACAATCTCTATTGTTCTTTATTAAACTTGACATAAGCCTGACATTACTTGGCAGTTGACTGTAGACTTTTTGAGATGAGCTTAACTTAAAAACAGTACTAAATAGTTTCCCTTTTTAAATTAAATTAATCTATCATTTTCATTGTGCGTACATTCCTAGGCAAAATCATATTTTGCGCTCCGAAAACTAAGCGCAAAATCGTATTTTCAGCTTACAAAGTTTCTTTCTACCTTATATAAATCGGATGCTAATGAATTCTTCTTACAAATCTTGAATGAACTTTTCTGCAATGAATTTTAAATGTTGTAAATATTCTTTTGATTTTGTACATGCTACAAAATTTCTATATATTTTGAAAAAATCAAATAATTCACTTGCGCAATTACTGCGGTGTTTGCATATAAACAACATGTCAATTATGTATGATCCTTAATGTATGTCCTTAATTATAGAAAAAAAAAATTAAGAAAAAAAGAATCTAAGAACAGAAAAGACTAATTACTTTTGACTTACTGCATAATAAAATTTTTAACAATTCATTTGAATTTTACTTTAATATTTATTTACTGAATAAATCCTTTGTAATTTTGTTCATTATTATTCTTCTTAATTAATTTCTTTTATTGATCTAAAATAAATAATTCTATTTTTAGCATTTTTATGTTGCGTGTTTTTGCTAATTCTGCACACCTGATCGTGTTTTATATCTCTTTTGCTCACCAGACCCAAGAACGCGATGCACTGAACGCGTCGCACATATATATGTATATTCACATAAATAATTCTAGCAGATCTTGATTAACGAAAAACGATCTTGATTAATGTTCTTCTAGTTTTTTATAATGTGATTCACCCTTGAACACTTACACGAACGTAATTAAAATCGCTTTTCAGACGCCATGTACAACATTTTTTAAATATATACAAATTCATTGGATTTTGAAGTCATTTATCTTCCACCCATTTCTTATCATAGCGGTAAACTATGCAGTTAATCATCAAAATAAAAACATTTTCTGCGTGGAAGCAGTTTATTCGAAAGAAAATTTTATTATAATACTAAAAAAAATAAGTCGAAATTTTGAAGATCTTATGAGTATTAAAACGCATTTCTCTAAAGTGAATGTCCCAATAGAAATGGATTGTCCCGATACTTGAGGTGGCTGAATGAAACGTTAATAATCATGGATTGAGATTTATTCCACAATATAAAGAAAAACATTTTTAATTACAGTTTTAGATTTCCACGAACAATTATAAATTTGCTTATGAATAGTTAACCTATTTTTTCGAATACTGGTACATATTCGGCTACAGGAACATTTGCCTTACAATTGATGTTTGATTGGATTATTAAATCATTCCTTCTCGTGCAAGTGTAATTCATGAGGATGTCATACTGAAAATTCAGACTTTAACTATCTAAATTCTTGAATTCGTAATAAAAGAATGTGAAGTTCACGATGTCATTTTTAGCAACGTAAGCGATTAGTACAAGACGACGCTTCATTCAAGCTTGCCAGATTTTACGATAAATCCACAAATTTCCATTTCAAATATATATATACATTCCCATTTCAAATATATATACATTCCCATTCCTATTTATTTCGTCATTGTATAAGCATTCGTTGTAAGGATGGTTTTCAGAAGTGTAGGGTAAATTCACTTTGAATGAACAGCCTAAGGATGGGTACAAACATTTTTTTGTAGAAGAAGATATATCGGGTTTTTTTATAAAAAAAAAAAAAAAAAAAAAAAAAAAAAAAAAAAAAAAAAAAAAAAAAAAAAAAAAAAAACAGATTGTCTTTTTTGTCGAAGACAAAACTCGAGTGGCTGATACCTGAAGATTTTAAAAATTTGTCCAAAAATCAAGCAAAAGCCAAATAATTACAATGACGATTATCGAATATTTATTGAATTTTATTAATTTTTATCATATAATGAAATAAAATTATGCCTACGCCGCATCAGAATCCCAATGTTGTCATGTGAAATAACTTTTATTCATGTTAGCACATATTCTCGCAATAAGGTGTGATTATCCAATAATCTTAAATAATCATTTTAGTTATGAGATAATGATTTCCAAAATATTAGTCACCAAAATGAAAGTACTTAAATATCCAGAGATTGACTATTCTCTCAAACATATTAATTCGAGTCATCAGTAGATCATTCACCTTACTGACTAGTAAGACAACGTTACTGAAATAATTATATAACAAAAATATAGTTTCAGTTTTATTCCGTTACAATGCTCTCTCCCATAGTGTCATAATGCCGGCACCGAAGGTAAACAGATGCTCCAACCGTGTCATCCTCCTACTCATATTTTCTTTACTCCTGACGTATATTGTTACGTTTTTTCAAATGACTGGTTTGGAAAAACCAATTTGGTTTTAAGAATTACCAAATAACTGGACGTAAGAGTAGCTCACAAATTGACGAATATATATAATATATCAGTGTCATAAATGTCAGATGTTCAAAATGTGTCACTAAGTAAAAGTGACTTTATAAGGAACTGTAATAATGCATTTTAATGTGATGTTCTTATTTAAGATCGGAATATTCTCGTTTGAGGATTTAATTTATCATTAAGCAGTGTTAAATCAAAACAATAATATAGACTTAAAGTGCTAAATTGAAAGCTTCCAATCAGTCACGACGTATATGTTTTCTTGAATGTTTGTACATCAGATCTCGTCTAAGACTATATTCTAATCAACTCTACAATCATGGATGTAGCTGCAGCTTATTGGCACCCCTGTCTTTAATGATAAGACAGGCTACTTTTTGTGAAATAAAAATCAATAATATACATGTACCTCAAGTATAATCCCCAATTGATCGTAAAATTTTCAGATGTTATTGTACGCTTTACAGTTAATTACTATTAAAGTGAAGGTTCAAAAGTCCTTGCATATAAAATACTTCAACTTTCTTCTGTTCCTCGGTTATTTGAAGATTCATCCATCCTATAAAAGAAAACTGAAGAAGACAATATCTGAAAAGACTAATATCCCTTAGCCACCTTGTTCCGTTTAGTTCTCTTGGACATCTCTCCAGACCGGTCCTTTGTTCCTGGGTTACTAGTTGGGTATTATCACCTGCGTCATCGCGACACTCGCTATCTAGACGTTCAATATAAGGCTCACTAAAATAATTGTTTATCCCGACGGTGATCGTCGACGCGCACCGAGTTTCTTCCAGGACGAAGCTCGTTCATTTTTCACGTCGCTTCCCATGACCGCCTCCTCGGTCTGCTCGCTTGGCTGCAGAACTCCGCTCACCGAGTTCTTCGCCTTCCCCTTCGCAGTTCCCGGTCGCCGCCAAGGAAACGAACCCGCCACGGCGGCCCTCGCTCTTGTATATGTATTCCTGCCTCACTGCGAGGTTACGAGCGCTCCGTTGAATTTTCAAGGGAATCAAAAGCCAAGGGCAATTCTCACGCGAGATTACGAGCGCGAGCACTCTGCCGCCTATCGCGATCACGAATTCCACCGCGGCTATTATTATTTTGTGCTCGGCCCTGATTACAGTCATTGTACGGTACCCAGCTAACTCCAGGTTTAATTACCATTTCAAATACTTTTTCACGGCGGAAAAGCGGCGAGGAGTCGCTTACAGGTGGTGAGAACGACTGTCATTTTTGCGGTGTCACTTCCCACTATAGACCCAGCGCGCGTACCCATTCTCGAATTCGCTTTCTCAATTAGTGGTTACAGATGTCGTCCTTGCCGCACAAGTACAAAAATCTATTCAAGTTACTCTTTTTTAATGATTAAAGGATTTCCATATCTAAGATGACTGAAAAACTTATTTACTATATTTGTTCGACAGTTATATGGAGTATTTTAACACTATAACGCATATTCTGGCAACCAAAGTAATAAAGGGGGCGGAAATAGTACATTGCACACTTGTATCGTAATGTACTATTTCCTATATTATCGTGCGCAAAGAGCCCTGTTACCATATACTGAAGACAAACGAGCGCTGGCGTAACTGGGTCGAACCGGTTTGTTTACGTCTCGTAACCTCAAAAAGACTCGTTATCTCGAAGATGTCGAACTTTGAGCAATAGGAAGAATATTCGCTCTTTTGTCATCCTCGTTTCGCTTGGGCGACAATCTCAGCTCGTGCGGGACTCACCCTACTTTACGCACTTGTATCGTAAAGTACTATTCCGGCCACTTGGGCAAAAAGGGGAGTATTTCACATTCAGAACACATGTTTAAGTGCATGCGCGACATAAAAATAAGTGATGAAATTATGTCAAGAATAACATCAGAACTATAAAAGTTTCATTATATTCATCACATAAAACGAAACGCGAGATAAAAAAAGTTAATCTCTTTTTTTCTGTAGATCCAGAATTGAACTCTTACTTCCGACATATCTGAAAATGAATCGGATAATGAAAATGAATCTCGATTAATTATAAGTTAAATAGAAATTTCTAAAGATGACCAAATTCGACAGGAATTGAAAATAAATGCAAAAGCTGGTGGAAACAAACGATACTAAACTTTGATGATTGGACTAAGAAGGGCAAATTTTGAAAAAGTTTATAAATATTGAAAAATTAAAACAAAAACTGATATGAATTATTATACAAGAGTTTTTAAATTGATAATTACAAAAACTTTTATGAAACTTTAACAACAATGAATGAAATTTGCAAACAATTTAGAAGAAAATAAAGAAGTGCTACCTGAATTAAAATGGTGTTATTTACATAACGTAGTAGAATCTTTTGGTTAGATCATATCACGGAAAAAAATTTGTTGATTTTACCTAAAGATTTTATCTTAATTCCATTGACTAAAATTTAGTTATTCCAATTTTGTCAATTGTTCTCAATGTTAAAATATAAAATGCTAAATATTTTTTTTTTGTGTACTTATACATTTTAATAATCAAAAACTTGGGTCTTGAAATCGTCCAACGCAAATAACGATAGTTCGTGCATTTCTTTTGATTTACAATTATAAGTGAATGTAGATGCAAGGTCGCTATCGAAGTCTCGAACCAGCATGAAAAGGTACATTCAAGCGCGATAACGGGCCATTAGTTTATTCGAATCGCAATGAAAAAAGCGGGTACCTGCATCTGTTAAATTCGATCACCAGTTGTTTTTGCTGGTGTCGCGACGGCAACGCATGAAATTGGAAACTTCGAACAACGATGTATGCCCGCTTGCATAAACAAACATATATAGATTATTTTATATCCTAAGTTTATTACGAGAATTTCCAAACGAAGTACTTAGTTCGTTATTGCCATAATTGTTGTGCAAGGCAATGTTCAGAATGAAATTAAACTATTGATAATTCATGTAAGATAATACGTGTAAGATGTACGTCAGCACATCTGAAAAGACCTGACGAAAACGTCACTTCCTACCTGCAATATTGTATTTAAAATGTATCCATCTTTCTTTGTACATTTTTGCACAAAGTTGCACACGGTCTCAAAAAAATGTCACGTAATGTAGTTAAAAATTGAACAAGAGAAATATTGAACCACCATTTCGACTAAATTCAAATGCCACTTCAAACATAACCAATTGCTTATCATAAGTTTAAACATAATCATTTATTCATAATCAGTTAAAAAACTTTTTACATTCATATTCACAAATTTTTAACAAAAAGCATAATTTCTCCCAGTACTATAATAATTTTTATTCAATATATATATAAAAGTGTTTCAGAATTTCCTTCAAGTAGTGTGATACATCAAAAATGGCGACTCTATCGCTCGGCCTATTTATTTGTCACTCCCATCGAGCATCCCATCACTCGAAGCAATCTCAAAAGCTCTCTGAACGTTCATTGCTTTTATCTCTCAAGCAATTATCTACGATTGCTTGAAGTTTATAAATTAAAATCGAGATAACATGAATTATCAGTCGGTATGTACAGTACAGTTGCAGTGGCAGAGATCAGTCCACGAGAGCATTCCCTTAACCGTGCGAATTTTTTTTCAGCGCACCTTTCATTAAATCTGATGTAATAGTTTCACAGCGAGCACAAGGTTAGACGTAATTTACGTACCAAAATACCGTATAAATTTTCTGAAAAAAAAAACCGTTAAGAGGTTGTGGTAAAATTTAAGGTGCTCCTCTTTGAAATTTAATTTAAAACAAATTTCAGTTTTTAAGGTTAGGTCAGAACTTTTATAAAGTAAATTTGTAGATAATCTGAAAAAAAAATTGACTTGTCTTAAAGGAAAAAATGTATTTCTTAAAACAACAATGAAGAGTTTATAGTTATAGAAGTGCGAAAATGTGTTTGCTCATTAACAATAGATATATGTAGGTATACAGATATATCATTGTCTCTGTCAATTCTTCAGAAATATATAATCATATTACATAAACGTGTGATAAATGTCGCCATACATATTGCACTTCATGTTCACTGACAATCTACGATTGATCGTAAAAAATTGAATCTAGTCATCTTGTTTTGCACACGTTTTGCTAAAAATATTGTGGTATTGGTGCTTTAGTGTGCTTCATCTCTAACTTCGCATATTCATGCATGAATACGCTTCATTAAAGTTTGAAAATTTTCATTATAAATATACTAAGGCAAAATGACGCGAAGCACAAGAAGAAAAACGGTACTTAATTTTGTATTCACGAGCTAATTATAAATTAACATGACCGAAACAAGTTTAAAACATTAGCGTTTCCTCTCATTATCCTTGCATGTGCGTAACTAATATGGACATCATTGAAGAACCTTATAACGATAGACTCGACGTTGAGATGTGTTTGAAAATTATGGCACCTAGGCCTTGAATAATGCCTCCTTATAATACAATTGCCGGTTTGTAAAATATTTGTTGAAAACGAATAGTCAGATTATTTATTATAGTTTTGAATTTTCATTAGGTTCAATTCAATTTATTATTCATCACTGAAGTTTCAATTATTTTTACGTAGAAAAGATCTTTATGAATCTCTTGAACGATAGATAGCTCATTGCGATTTTAAAAGTCACATGATTTTAAAAACGTCATGTCCTTTGCTCTTTTTTATCAAAAAATAATTTGTAGGACAAAATATAAAGGTAACTTAAAATCATTGTTGCTCATATATATATGACATAAGGGATCGCTAATTATGAAACTGACCTCAGATTTTCAAAAAACATGATGTCAGAAAAAATGGGTGCCGCAAAGAAAAGTAGTACTCATTTATGCTTTGAATTTATAGTAAATTGCATTTTATTTCATAGTACACCTGAAACAACGGTATATATCAAAGAAATAAGAAATATTAAAGTTAAGAAAAAGGAACCTATTATTTTAAAATCGTAATAATTCAGTAATAATTTCAAATTTTAAAACCTACAACGATATTACCTCTGTTACTATTTTTACAACTTAAATGCATTATATACTCACTTTATGATGGATCTAATTGATTTAACGTGAAATAATTACCCCAAAGGTTCAATTTTTAATTTTATTCTTAAGGGCAATAAAATGAGAAAGGTGCAATTATATGGCCATGTGTCTTTCCCCTCGCCCGAGAAAACCGGTTCAACGTAACTCCACGGATTAGTATCATAAAAACACACTGAAAAAATTAATTTTCCACAAACCTGTAATTCCAATTTAGTCATTTCGATTAATTGATTTGGCTACTCAACCACTTAAACTACTCGGCGTGACTAAACGTACAAACACAAACACACACACACACACACATAATATATATATATATATATATATATATATATATATATATATATATATATATATAAGCTCATGAATCGTCGCAGTGCAGCCGATCGACTACAATTACTGAATCGAATGATAGATTATTGTA
>JAPYZR010008158.1:0-10299 GCA_030522945.1 Trichopria nigra | reverse complement strand
TAATTACTTAATGAAAATTTTAAAGTTTCTTCTTTATTGTTTGTTATGCTTTTTTCATGAGTTTTTTTTTTTTTTTTTAAACAAAATTTAATAAGGTTTTAATTTTTTATTAAAAAAAAAAAATAATTTGGAAGTGCGAAAAAAGGGTTTAAAATACCGACTACAGAAAACTAATTAAGAAAATGCGAGTGAAGAACGACGACGAAGAAAGTACAAGCGATAAAGAAAACAACAAATTAGGAAGGGAAAAGTGACTTAAATTCAGAGATTTAATGTGTGTGTTTGTGTGAATGTGTTGTATTTACATGGGGCCACGCGGTGCCATGAATACCGCGCTATTACGTCACCGATATATACACACAACACCAAAACAATAACACACGAGGTGCCTCCCCTGTTCGTCCCTCAATTGACGACAACGAAACTCTTCGCGCCACGGATGCGCGTGTACGTGAGTGATTTTTCATTGTTTTGTTTTGTTTTGTTTTGTTTTTTTTTTTGTAATTAATTATTATACATTTCTTTATCATTCATTTTATTATTATTTTTTTCGTCGGTATTTTTGATTTTTTTTTTCCTTATAGAACGCGCACAATTTTTAAGTAATTTTTGCGTCAAACGATGCTATTTTTGAACCCTCGATTGTGCGTCCCGAGAGAGAGTCGCCACGGCGAGAGTTTCTTTAAAAACGATGATGCCATCGTTGCCAGCGAACGGTCGCGTATACGGTGAAGTATATTGTACATTTTCATGAATTTTTCGTCGAGGGATTTTCTCGATTTTTCGCGATAACGTTACCTTATCGTATTGATTTTCGATATTCTTAAAATGCTTTGTTATTTTTTTGTTTCTAGATATCTTGATCATTATCTATATATATTATTTTGTCATTTACGATTTCGTTGATTCGGTGATAATTTGTGAATTTTTGTGAATTAAAAAAAAAAAAAAATAAGAAAAGAATAAACGCATCGCGAAATTCAAAGTGGATTTTTCAACAGTATTTTTACCGCTACTGTAATGTTGAATTTTGAAAATTTGTTGGATATTTTTTCCTCCTATGTTCTTTCAATTTTTGCCTAGATTTTTTCTGCATTTCCTATACTATATTATATTTCAAAAATTTAAAAGTCGATTTTTCAGCTTATTTTTAATACATTTTATGTGTAATGTTGAACATTGAAAATTACAAATTTTTTTACTTTTTTTCTACTTCCTTTTCTATTTCTTTCTACATTTTTCGATTTTCTTTTTCTATATAGTTCTTTCTTCTATATATTTCTATTTTTCCTTATATATGTTTTCTATAAAAATTTAAAAGTAGAGTTTTAATTTTATTTTCACTACTACATTAAAAGTGTAATGTTGAATATTGAAAATTCCAAATTTAAATTTGTGTTCTATTAAAAAAAAAAAATTCAATAATGCTTTCCTAGATTTTTTTTGCATTTTTCGTATACAATATTCCAATGAATTAAAAGTAGATTTTTAAGTTTATTTTTAATACATTTTAAGTATAGTTGAACATTGGAAATTCCAAATTACTGCATTTTTTTCTACTTTTAAAACATTTTTTTTCTATTTTCTCGTATATTAATTTTTCTGTTTTTTTTTCGAATATTATTTCTATTCTTTCCTATACTTTCTATTTGTCCTGTATTTGTTTCTATTTCTTCCTACGTTTTTCTATTATTTCCCTATATTTCTTTCTATATTTTTCTATTTTTCCTTATATATTGTTTCTAAAAAATTTAAATTTTATTTTCAGTACTAATCTTAAGGGTAATGTTGAATATTGAAAATTCGAAGTTAAATTTTTTTGCACTTTTTGTATATCATTGTCTAAAATATTAAAAGTAGAATTTTTCGTTCATTTTTACTACCAATTTTTAAGTGCAATGTTGAATGTATTGAAAAATGCAAATGCAAATTTTTGTTTTACTTTAAAAAAGAAAAATGTTTTTCTACTTTTTCCAAAATTTTGCTATACTTTTTCCAATATTTATTTATTTTTTACTTTTTCTGTATCTTCCTACGTTTCTTTGTTTTTTCTATATTTTCCTATGTTTTTCTATCATTTCCTACATTCTTCTGTTTACCTACACTTTTCTATCCTCTTGAGAAGGGACCCGAAAGGTTCGCAATGACGAGGCACAACTAGCAATATCATAACGTTAAAATTGTCATAAAAAAGGCCGCTAAATTTTCAATATTTAACCTAGCAGAGCAAAGCAGTAAAAATATTTATTAAATTATTAAATTAAATTCTTTCTACAACCTAAATCGTAGATGTTTCTTTTAGAGTCTCTTAAACGTTTTCTGATTTCAACTTGGAGGCAATTGGTTTTTGTCAGTTTAAAATAAAAAAACAATTTTTTAGCTGAATTTTTAGTGCGCAAAGTAAAGTTTTTTACGTACTCCGGACAATGCCGTGCGCAAACTTTTTCTGTACGCCCTTGTTACATGGTATATATATATATTCTATAGGTCGCATCGAATTTTGTTAAAGGACTTTTTGATTTCAAATTTCACGAAGAATCGCCTCCTGAAATTTTATTCGCCAGTACACCCTGTATATATATAAATATATAAAACTGGTCCGCTTTTGCGCATAATGTTCCAATTATTTACAGTGCGCGAAGTGGTACTTTTACGACCGCAACTCGAAAATTTATTAAATATTATTAGAAATATCATTGAATTTACAAATATCATTAGATAATAATAATAATTGTATTTTTATTATTTATATATATATATATATATAGACTCTATACGAATGCCTTAACACTTAAGGTAAGTATATATACAGACGATACAATTACTTAAATTAATTAATTCGCATAAAAAATATTTTTGTAATTTCGATTCGCCGTATCATATCTGACCCAGCAAACACATTATACAAATATATCACAGTTATTTCTTACATAAATGTTACATTTCGCATGACTGGCTGCAACTGGACTCTGCAATACGTCCTGCGATTGTTAATAACGATTTTTCATAAGGGGGAATTCGCCGAGAGACGTGTAAATTTTTCTCTCAGAGATTTCCTGAAAGACATGGGTATGTGTATATCGATCAGGTTTTAACATTTCGAGAGGTCCCAGTCTTGGCCGAAAATCATCAAGGCCCTCACCGGCCGCAGAGCACGTTTCGAAAGGTCCCTCAAAATTAACGACCGATTTCGGAAAAATTAAGGAGGAAAAGGCCATCTTCGTCACCTGTGGCCAGTGCACTACGTAATATCGCACGGACACTTTGCCGACTTGGCGTGATTTTTATTTCGTATTAGTACATATAAAGGCGAATACGGGGCCGAGGCGACGAGTGATCCGTGCGCCTCTGGTGGCTCACACCGGTTTTCGGTCTCATCTGCGTCATAACTGTATAGGGTTCGAAAGAAGGCGATCTTTGCCGCAATTGGCCGAGGAACACACTCCCACCAGCTCACCGTGTAGCCCGATATACGGGACGAAGGCAACCGACTTTGCGAATTCGTCGCGATTTCACCCGCAGGAATTCGACTGGTCCTCCTCGCGTGCGGCTTTAATATTCAAATAGCACTCTGGTGCCGCCGCCGCCGACGCCGATATATCCGGCATTCCTCGTTCTAGTGTCGCCGATTCGAAAAAGGGTTTGCTCATTTTTTTCGGTGACGTTCGAGCCGTTAACCGTAGGTAACGAAATGCCATTGGGAAGAGTTTAAAGATTCGTCGAGTTTTCATTTTACTTTGGACGTGCGGCGCCAAATGCTTGGACGAGTAGAAAGAGGCTCACGTATATACCTTGGGTGGTTCATAATGTAAATAACAAATACACACATATATATAAAGAAAACCGTTTTACGCTGACAAGGTTAATTTAAAAGTAAAAAAAAAAAAAAACAACAACAAATTTGTTTGACCCGTTGACGAGGTCAAACCTTTGATATTTGGAGGTCGCGCAAGAAGTGGGTCTCACGGTATATACGGGACACGAAATACGGTTACCAGGTTTCCTAAATACGAATCAGTTTTCAGAATGTTGACATTGAAAATGATTTTCTTTTTTTTTTTTGTATATTCGTTACTTGCATTATGGACCACCCTATATAATACGTTCTTCTCACTTTTGATTCGTGATGCTGAAAGTCGGTGAAAAAGAGAGAAGAAAAAAAAACCACCAAGGGAGAGGGGTCGGAAAGACGAACTTCAAGGCCGAATTTGCATCGGAATTCACGGCGATGTATTGGTAACTTTCCGCGAGACGTAAAACGTTCCGCTGGGCACGTCTCCTTGGCGGAGATTCTTTCGATGGCGTGGTGGAAGAAGCACCGCTGCTGCTGCTGCTGCTGATCGGACGGGCAGACGCACTGCACTTCTGCAGGAACAAACCGGCGAAACCCACCATTAAGTCGGAGAACGCCTTGAAGCGCGACTATTACCGAGAGAGTTTGGCGCATCCTAAAACGTTCGTTCCGACCACTCGTGCCCTTGAACTTTCGTTCGTGAGAATTACCGAAAGGCGAAGGTTCTTATTTTCGCGATGAAAGTTAACGTCGCTAACATTTCTACTACGGCACGCCACTTTATGGATGAATCTTGGACGATATTCCCTTTCCACAATACCAAATATGCGATGATGACGAATGGATCAAGGAGGAGTAAGGAGGTGATCATTCTGGAACGCGCACCACCGCAGGAACAAGTTTCTGTGTCACGTTTTCTTACCTCTCCTAATTATTTCTTGAAAGTATCATCATTGTAGAACCTCCAGAAACTCCCGAAACATCGAAGACATTCGCGGTCCGATTTGACTAGTTTTGGAACAATCTCAAGCTGCTTTGACGAAACGTGGTTATGACCAAACGTCAAACGGATACCCATCTGATACAATAGAATGTCGTCACACAAAGGTTCATTTGCCAAATTATCGCCAGATTTGTAGGTCAGCTGGAAACGATGGGAATGATTGGGATGTGGGAATTCATCACATTTTTCCCTGGACATTTTTCCGTACGAGCGCAATCCAATTCTCATGTAAAGTAACGATGACAAAGTTCGATGCACCAAGATAAAACGCTAGACAATACGAGGAAGGTGGAAAATTTCTTTGCCGACCTTTTACCAAAAGAGAAGAAACGAAGCGAATAACTGCATCGCTGAATTTGAACTCCAACGACGTTGCCGCGGGTTCTCTAGCACGCAATAAATCGGCAACGATAAAGATCTCGGTCGATTTTTTTTTTCTTGATAATGTTCGGCACGCGTAAACGGAGTACATTAAAGCCGCCAACGGCGATCGATTTTCATCAGCTCGCGTTTTCTCCAGATGGCAAGATAAACGTTTTCAATCCAACATTTTTTACCGAGATCGAGAGATTAGAGGCAAGCGCGAAGTTGTCCTCGGAAGCGATTGGCGAGTCGTACGAGAGTCGACTTTCAGGCGCTATTTCTGCACGTGGCAAGCGCCATTGCTGGTGCAGCTGAATTTCTCCTTCCTTTATAGACACCGATGCTCTTGGTGCCTTTTTTATCGTCACACGTCTCCTCCGTTGTATCGTCAACGGCGAAAACGACGACGTCGGCGTCTTCGGCGTCTTCATGACGGAGTCTCGGACCGTTCCGTCTTCTTCCTCATCGGCGTTGCGAAAGTTTTTCGCGGCATTTATCCTCCTCGGTCCGAATTCCACTGTGTACTCTCGCGAAACGCGCACAAGTCCACGGAGCTTGGAAAAATCCCATTGAGATCTACATCGGTTCGAGCGATAAAATATATATCAAAGGAACGCGCGGGCTCTTTTTGAAGGATTTTCGCGACTGAGTGAGGCGGAAATGTATTATCCGGTGTACCCGCGGTTTATGTATGGTACATGGATGTTCGATTTCGCGTAGTGGCAATAATTAGGAAGGTGCGGCAAAGCCGACAGCGGCGTGTATTGCTCGAGTAAAATATCTGCGATTCGAAACGAGTCAAGTCAGTATCGAAGGTTGCGGCGTGGCGTAAAAAGACCATCAATCAGCGCGAGGAAATATCGGATCGGTTCCGCATTTCCCAGCGGTGAGGCGAGAAGTAAGTAGCGCGCCGCGCGCACCTTTCGCGTCCGAGGCTTCTGTCCACCTTCCCAGGAGCAAGGTTGTAATTTCTTTATACCGTAAATTGCGACAGAAGCCGAAGAGCAGCAGAGAAGCGCGAGATCATCGCGCAGCCTATACACGGTTGGTCGGTCGGTTGGGTCATCGGTGACCCAGCGCGCTACTCTCGGACTACTCGGATGCACCTTTCTCCGATCCTCGACGATTCCTTCGCCTTGGAGGTTCGGGTCGCCTCGTTCCCTGGCATAACTCAACGAGTCGCTCATAATAGCATCGGGGAAATCGAAACTATTTAACGCGACATTTTTTTTTTTAGTCGTCTGACACCAGTTTTCGGTAGGTAGATAGTGGAAGAAAATCGCGGTGGCGACGATAAAACTGAATCTCGAAATTGGGACGGACTTGGTTTTGCATATATCTGACGCGTCCTTTCAAGGTCGCGATTAAATCAGTATCTTCATATTTGGGATACGGTAGAACTTGTAGCTGTAACTATGGTCCGGACTTTCTACCCTTTATTGGCAGTCCGTGTGGGGAAGGTCAACTCTCCTACCGCGCGTTGCGTTACACGGGGAAAGCCGTATTCCCCCAATCACGACAGTTATTGTCACGCTTTATTGTACCGATCACGTTATCCGAAGTGGGCGACGAGAACATTCGAGGTTTTCTGGATGCACGCGCACTCTTGAGAGAAAAGTCTCACATATCTGGATTTTCCGAATGTCGACATCGGTGTTTCTCCCCCCAGGGTCCGAATCTATAATTAAGGTGAAAGAAGAAAACGGAGCAGGCATTATTTAGGCCGATAATTGGAAAAAAATTAAATTAAATTAAAAAAAATAGAATTCAACATCCTAGGCGTAAAACGTAACTCGCGCTCTCGTACCTTGAAAGCTATACATGCAATTCCTCAACTAACTAGTGATGTAATACGGAGACACACGGAGTAACTGACATTCTCATAGTACGTAACACATATACCCTTGACTCCTCTAATGAGCATTACTGGTAGGTATTACGTTCGACTTCGAGTACATTATCAATTCGCAATTGAAAGGAAGTCGCCGGGTCGACAGAGTATAAATTAAAGCCAATCGCTGCAAGAATCGTAAAGCACAGTTATGCCGTGCGATTCGTGTCAAAAGTGCCATTCGATTCCATAACGTCATTACTGAACTTAAAGAATAGTCATGCTGAATTTCGAAAGTAATACCGTCGGCTGGTTCATTAATTCCGTCGATCATTCATTCGTGACAGTTGTGGGTAATTAAAAACAAAAGGAACCCTGAAATCTCTCTCAAAGAGTTAAGAAGAGAAATAATCTATAAAGATATTTTATAGCGAGATAAGAGAATGCTGAAAGAAGTGCGACACGAAAAAGTAAATAATTACCGATGAAACTGGGTTACTAATGTCATCGATGGCTTGGCGTTTCATATTTCTTCTACGTTTGCCGAATCCTTCAATGTTTGAGCGTTAATCCATTTATTGTGGGAGGGGGATCGAATCCGACCAAACCGTCATCAATTATATTGTCTGGTGATTCCCCTTCAGGACCAATTAAGTTTGGAGTCGTGTCGAATAAGCATCTTGATTCCATAATAAAAAAATAATAGACAACTGATCCGTCCAAAATGATAATGATTATTATATAAAGCAGCAACGAGATTGTAATTCAGTCGATTAACAATCCTCCAGAAACGATTTTAAGGCCTCGCATTTCTTTATTGCAGCCGAAATTTCATCAGTATGCCGAAGCCGTTCGTATATATACGGTAGCTTAGTTAACGATTCGTATTCCGCCGAGTTTTCTCTCGTGTGAGTATATTTATATATTTCTCCCGCCAATTTTGCCTCGACAATAATACATTCGCGCTGATTCGATCCGATTCGATTCGATCCGATCCAATCTGATCCTCGGATTCGAGGCAATGACCCTCCATGCCGTTTCTTTTTCTTCCCTCCTCGCCTCTCCCCTTTGTCCCTTCTTGTCTTTTTTTTTGGGACATCCCCCCCCCTTCGGGGTGCCCCCCCCCCCCCCCCCCCCCCAGACCCTTGTATTTTCTCGTTTTAGGTTCTCTCATCCTCTTTCCCGCACCGAAAGCAGACGTAAAAACTTTTTTTTTTTGTAATCCCTCTTTCTTATCCTTTCTTTCTCTCTTCGTCACTCTTTCGTCAGTATTCTTCTACTCTGTTTTCTCAACGGACATCTTTTTTCTGTCGTTTATGATTTAGCACGCTAATCTTATTTACGATAAATATTATGAATACCATCTATATATATACGAATTAAGGTAAATAAAGGCGGATGTTTATTTACAATAAACCTTCTTTCTTTTTCTTCTCTAATCCTATTCTTCCTTATCAAGTTAAGTGCATCCACCTTTTATTACTGTACATTAAAATGTTGCCGTGGTCAGCGGCAAAATCACAAAACGATATTACATATATCCATATGTTTATATGAACATACATATGTATATGTATGTAATGTGTATATGCAATATGCATGCATGTACGTATGTATGTATGTATGTATATGTGATAAGAGGGTTAAATAAGTTTTTCATAATCGCAAAGTTTTTACCAATGCGTCCTCTAAGTGATCGCGTACAGCGCGCAATAAAATGCATGTAATTTCAAAAAGCGGAAAACGGCTTGGCAGCCTTCATTGATGCACGAGTAGGATTTTACGCATGTGTAGAAATTTCGCATATACACACACACACACACAGACACATACATCCTCCTTTACGTACGTTCGGAGTGCTGCGAGCCGAGCCGAACACGAGCGACCACACGTAACGAGCAACAGGTAGTCTCGGATTCTCTCTCTCTCTCTCTCTCTCTCTCTCTCTCTCTCTCTCTCTCTCTCTCTCTCTCTCTCTCTCTCTCTCTCTCTCTATCTCTCGCTCCCTCCCACCGTCTTTGTCTGTCTCTCATTTTTTGCGCCCTCTGCCATATTCTTGTTCGGGTATTGTTTCTGCGTCATTCTTTCTCTCCTTCTCCCCGCCATATATCAGCGACGTATAATTCCAGTGGTTGGTTTCAAAACCGCAATGTGTTCGACCTTTTCTTTTGCTCTCGCCATCGGCAGGTTATGAATTTTCGATGGGGCTTGTTATGGCACCAGGTGTTCTCTTCTCTTCCATTATGTTATTGGCGATTTTCTAACCGCGTCCAAAAAGTGCAGGTTGTCCCACTCGAAGGATTTACTCGCGAAGATTAAACGATAACCCAAAACATATATTGGCGGTATTTTGCGGGAAATTAGCATCGATTACATTCGTTATCCCGAAGTTTAAGACGGTGAAGACTCGGTTTATAATCCAGCCAATAAAAAAAACACCTGTATGACAAAATAGTATTGGGCGGCGAACGATCCAATCAACAAACAAATTAAAGGATTTAAACGTTTAAAGTAGCGATCAAGAAAAATCGCAATGTATCGAAGTGAAAATTTTTCTAAAAGCAACTGTAAGCAAAAGAATAAACTGCACAAGGCCTATGTTGGATGGATTCGTTATTTGTGCTGCTTTGGTCTGGTGCAGGGAAGCTTTCGGTCAAAGTCACGTGTTAGTGGAATGGCAACGTTAGAGGGAACAAATTTTGACAATTAGGCAGCTCCGACAAGGCTGACCTGAAGCGCCACGATTCGCTCAAGTATGCAATGCAGTAAAACTCACGTCAGTGTGTACACACAAGCAATCAACCCATAGAATTTAGCAATGGCCATACTAGCTTTCTATTATAGAGGAAAAGTTATTTTGGTTAATAGTCCAGCACCATGTGGGTACATACGTCACGTCTGTCAGGGTCATCTTGTGACTTAGGAGCTAGGAGTAGGGATGCAAAAAATCATACGCGTCCCTTCTGAAGCGAAGACGCTTCAATCTCGTTCCATCTTGGAATTTCAAGGAAACACTGCATTGGTCAAAATTCGTCAGTCAATTGGATCGGGGGAAAACGTCAACTTTCGAGCCTCGAAAGATTTCTTTTTTTTGTCCGCTTTTTCCCTCCCAATTCGAACGACCTGAAACGAGTTTTCCTGCGGGTATCTCGTTATGTACCGTTGCGCCTTTTCTTTTCGCGGCTGGTACGGAAAAAAAGCGCGTTGGCTACCGCGAAGGGTAAAGTAAAGCGACTCTTAAGTTAGAAGTGAGCGTTACGTAACCAGCTTCGCTTTCGGCTGGCCTGGACTGGGGGGGGGGGGGGGGGG